>CAUYON010006485.1:0-16436 GCA_963573935.1 Arctocebus calabarensis | reverse complement strand
CTACTAGGGAGGCTGAGGCAAGAGAATCGCTTAAGCCCAAGAGCTGGAGGTTGCTGTGAGCAGTGTGACGCCACGGCACTCTACCCAGGGCGATAAAGTGAGACTCTGTCTCTACAAAAAAAAAAAAAAAAAAAAAAGGTTTTTGAACATTTCCTTCATAGCATTGATAATTTAATATTCTGACATATCTATAAGTTCACTGGTTAACCAGATTCCTAAAAGATTATGCAAGTTTGTAACAGCTTTCAGGAATGATATACTAGGAAAATCAGTTCTTCGCCCTTTGTGCAAAACATCCGGAGGAGTCTAGGGAGGGAGGGCGGGATCGAGCCCCCTGAGGGAGAGTGGGAGCGAGGCTCCGTCTAGGGTCTAGGGAGGGAGGGCGGGAGTGAGCCTCCGTCTAGGGAGGGAGAGTGGGAGCGAGCCCCGTCTAGGGAGGGAGGGCGGAGCGAGCCCCCCTATCCCACCACCACCCCCCCACCCGTCCAGGGTGGGTGGGCGGGAGCGATCCTCTGTCTAGGGAGGGAGGGCGGAGCGAGCCTCATTCTTCTACCCTTGACCACTGCTTTTCTTCAGTTCTGCTACATTATATGGAAGGGAGTCTCCCTGTTAGTCCCCTACTCTCAATGAAGAGCCAGAATAACTGAGAAAAGCACTAAATAAACAAATGGATGAATAAATTATAAATTTATTAATAAAATTTGTTTGAAGGAGTTGGAAACTTTCCAAGCAGCAGGACTTGAAAGACCAAGACCTGAGAAGGGAAGGAAAGAAAGGAAGGAGGGAGGGAGGGAGAATGAGAGAAAGTAAGAGGGAGGGAGGGAGAGAGAGAGAAAGACAGAGAGAGAGAGAGAGAGAGAGAGAATGAGAGAGAGAGGGAGGGAGGAAGGGAGAGAGAGAGAAAAACAAAGGGAGGATGGAGGGAGAGAAACCAGGAAGGTATCTGCTGACTCGGGCTAGGTGGCTCGGGGCTAGATGCACAAAAGCCACGGAATTCCAAGCAGGAAGCCTAAGGCAGAGATTTTGGACAAATCACAGGACTTGGGAAAAAACAAGCAAAAGTAACACTGAGGTCTGGACCCACCCAGTTGGTCAGAATTCGTGGGCCAGCTTCTGCCCCTGTATTTCTCTCAACACATTTACAAACTTCTGCCCAACTCAGAGGCTGGACATGTGTATGGAAAGTGGCTGTGAGCAGAACAGGACTTTTCCCTTCCTTCTGGTGCCCAGGATGCAAATTTAGAGCTACAGGCCCACAAAGCAGGATGGCCATGACTGTGCCCAAGCTCTCAGTGGGCCCCCCAAAAGGTGACACCAGAGAACAGGGCACAGCTGTCTCATCAAAGCTGAACCACCTCAGTCTGAGGCGTCTGCCATTGGGTTCAGGAGCGTGGCCTTTTTCTGGCTCTTTTCCAGAAAACAGGTGCTTCTCCTCCAGACAAATGTGATGCCCTCCAGAGCACCTACAAATTTCACTTTGTACAGAATGTCTATTATTCAATTTTAAAAATTGCAAGGCTTATAAAAAGGGTACTAACAGAAAACCAAAAGCAAACATAGAACCACAAATTACCAGACAGACACATAGGGGTGTGGGGTGGAAGGCAGGACTGTGGCTCCTGCAGACAGCAGTGGCTTGTGGTCACCACTGGGGCCCAATGGAACCTCTCTGGAGCCCCAATTCTGACTGTCAGGGCTGTGAGGGCAAACGGGCCAGGCCTCCAGCATTGCAGGGCATGACTGTGCCCTTGAACTTGGAGTGCAGAGTCATCAGGTAGATATGGCACTGTATTTAACTAGTTACTGAAACAATCTACCAGTATCTTATAAAATGTCAACAATATTTTTATTCTTTATAACCAAGAAACTGATTAATCAATTTAATCTCATCCTAACACAGCAGTTGGGAAGAGGGGATACCAAGGTCAATTAAATGTAGTTTTTCCCTTCTTTTTCCGTTTATGCAAATAAAGAATAAAGGAGGAAAGGAGGGAGAGAGACAGATCAGATATCAGCTAAATGATATTCTCTTCCACTCCTAGTTCACCAGAGACCTTGTATATCTCTGTGTCCACAAAGCCCAGCACAGACGTGCCCCCAATACTTGGTGAATCAGACCGAGCATGTCATTAACATAACCAACATCACTAACCTCATGTAGGGTTAGATCCTTTTGTTAAGGTAAGTAGAACATAACAGAATATTAGCTGCTAGAAGGAGAAATGGCTTTTAGAAACACGCCCATTATGCGACCATTTTTGTGAGAACCCTCACTTTCCTTCGATCAAGTCACCTGTATTTATGGGTCCAGGCCCCGGCACTGTCCATCCTTCCCACGGAAAGCCTTTCTGTGGTCCCGACTTTTCCATTTCTGCAAGTTGCAGCTCAATGGCCACATTCTCTGAAAAGTCTTCTTCTTCACTATAAGAAAAATTATTGTATCTTTTTCTTGTTCCTTTAATATTTTGCAAATAGTCCTATTACAGTAATGATCACATATTAAATATTCACTTACAATTATAGAGTAAATGTTGTATCTTTAAGAGACCTACTGAATAAAGCATAACATTAATTTGACAACTTAATAGGTGACATTCCTGAGGTCATTGACGGATTTGCACATGTTTCATGGGGTATCAACCTTATCACACAAATCCTTTACACATTATATATAAACACTTCTGACAATTCTCAAATCGTCCGTGTTTTAAATCTATTTGGTAGACACTTATTAAGTAGTGACTGAGTGATACTGTATTTTTCCATATTTTCCGAACTCCAGAAAGGCAGAGATGATTTTATTGACATTTTATCTTCATAAAGCTCGGCATATGGTGAGAGCTCAATGGATGTTCGTTGTGTTGAATGAAAACCTAAAGCAGGTGAGTGTCTCAGACCTCACCTTGACCTGGGAAGTTCGGATTGTCTTTGAAATGTTCTCTTTGGTATAATAGAAAAGACAATTTCCCACATCCCTTGAAATACTTTATAGTGAAATACTCTATAGTTTTATAGTGTCTTAAAAGTAGTTATAAAATATAGATATACCATTGACTCCTAAATAACAGGGATGTTAGGAGAACCCACCACGTGCACAGATGTCCACATGTAACTTCTGATTCCCCACAAACCTGCCTACTAACAGCCTCCTGTTGACCCTAAGCCTTACTGATAGCAAACACTTGACTAATACATGCTATGTATGTTATAGTTACATTGTGTTTTATGACATAATAAGCTAGACAAAATAGAATGTTATAAAAAGATCACAACAAAGAGAAAAATCTTGTTATGATTCATTAATTGAAAGCAGATTATCTTCTTCAGCACCTTGAGAAGGCTGAGGAGGAAGACGAGGGTTGGTCTTTCTGTCTGGGGGACATAGGTAGAAGAAAACCCATCTATAAGTGGACCCCCACAGTTTATGCCCATGTTGTGGAAGGATTTACTATTGTATTAATTTTTTTTTTTTGAGATGCAGTCTCACTTTGTTGCCCTCGGTAGGTAGAATGCCGAGGCATCATAGCTCACAGCAACCTCAAACTCTTGGGCTTGAGTGATCCTCTTGCCTCAGCCTCTCAAGTAGCTGGGATGATAGGCATTCATCACAATATCACAGGATCTCCATCTGGTTTGGACTGGTCTCGAACACATGAGCTCAGGCAATCCACCTACCTTGGCCTCCCAGAGTGCTAGGATTACAGGTGGGAGCCACCACTCCTGGCCGTGTAGACCATTTTTTAATATCAATACCATTATTAAACAGCTGAATGGTGACTTACTCCCTAAAACACACCAATGTAACAGCCTTGCATGATAATGAGCTTTTCTAGCAATAATTCAATGATAGGGTGTATTGGAGGACATTTTCTAAGATCTGTCATCATAATGGTATATTCCAAGTTTCTGGTGATAAACAAGAGGAACTCACTCACACGTGGCCAGGATTTCAAGTTGAAATGCTACAAAAGCCATCAAGGTATTTAAAAATCTAAATTAAGCCACCTAAGAAATGATTAGAACGCATTTTGCCTAAAGATAGATTTATTTTAAAATAATCTGATTTGGTAACTTTTAAACATGGTCTTCTAGAGTTCGGGTAATTAGGCACCAAATATGAGTAATTTTTCTAAGCACTGTCAGTGAACCTGCAGGAGGCCTGAGGGCTGCGGCTTGGGGTATGTGCTTCTCACCTTGTTTGGGTGGAGAGAGGGGCGGGTGCAGGACATGTGAATCCCTCCCCAGTCCAGCCTGCATTTAGTCTCACCAACTCATAAGGAGACGTTTGTCCTGTGTCAGCAGAGTGTGGTGGAGAGCTCATCTGCTAAAATGTGGGAGACGTCAAAAGAGAAAATCCCAGAGAAAAAACAAGACGGCCCAAGACTAAGTCCAGCATTTGGCGTGCAGGACTGTGCAGCCAGGTGCCAGGAGCCGCCCGGAGGTGGTGCCCGTGCCCATTAAGTAAGGCTCTCACTGTGGATGGAGTCTGGAAGCTGTCAGATATTCAATGAGCTGAGAGGGACAAGCTGCTGGCACTCAGGTGCCCAGAGCAGCCCTCCAGAGATGTCTCTCTTCTTAGGCAACTTTAGAAATAAGCTTTGGTGTTCTTGCTTTGTGATTCATAGTAAAATACACGACTTTAAATCTGGCATTGTGTCGCCTCTGCATAGCGTGGCTGAGAAATTTCATTTCCTCTCTGTCCCACTGGCCGGCCCCATTCGATCTTACTTCCTAAAAAGGGAAGTGAGTGCCCAGCTTTCTCCGCGGTGGTGCATGCTGGGGGCAGGTGTGTGCATTCGGGTGTGGGGGGACAGTGTGTGAGGGGCCCTGCTGCGGTCCAGGTGAGAGCTGAGACAACGGACACTCAGAGAACACAGATCCAGGCCTGGCCATGATTTCCACATCCCCCCTTTGTGGCCCCTCCCTGCATGTTACTGCATGTTAAGCTCACCTTCCCCACTCTGAACCATTCTTCTGGAATGATGCAAAGCTTTGTGTGAGGCTGCAAATAGACCAGGATGCCTATTGCTTGCATACATTTTTTTACACTTTCTGAAATAGGAGATTCTATTTTTAGAATCTCCTTGACAGCCCTCTCTTCTACCTGGCTGAGTTATTTTGAGAGACACAGGATGGCCCAGAGGTCAGCACCACACATGAAGGTCAGCTGCTGAGTTGAGAGCTCCGGTGAGCTTTCCTGCACTGGTCACAGAGCATTCATTTTCTCAGCCTATGAGGGAAAAGAAATCTTTCCATTACAGACTCTTTCTGTTATTTGTAATTCTCCCATCCAGAGGCAGAGGCTGAGATGCTGGACTTCAGAGGACCTGCTGTCCGGGCCTTGAGACCCTTTTTTCAGACCAGATCCAGTGTTCTGAGAATATCAGTTTCACATCTGTGGCCCTGAGCTGGAGCAAAGGCCAGTCCCAGCACCGCCCTTTAGTTGGTTACGATTTTGGCTTTTATCCACCTTGGTCATTTCCCTATTTTCTTTGCCTCTTTTCTTAATCATTTCTGATCTGATTACATGTAATTCAATAACTCAACAGAATTCACCATACTCATAAATGCCCTCACTGCAGAGCAGAGCTCAGAGAGCAAAGTCTATCCCAGACTTCTCCCAAGCACGTGAGAGAGAGCTGATCTATTCTAATGCATAATCTCTTCCCAGTGAGAGAGACCATCTTATTCCAATTACCAATCTAATGGCAGTGAGTCACCACAATAAGAACTTCATATAGATCTGAGTTCGTGTTGTTCTAAGGCATTATCATAATAGCGTATTTAGTAATAAAAATGTTAAACCACCTCTTATGGGTCCAGGGGACACCAAACAGATCTGATTGCATGGCCTTAAGTAATGATCTCATTAAGCGCCATTATTTCAACGCTGCCCCTTGAGTTACAGGCAGACGTCCATGGCTGGATGGTTATAATCGAATGTTCTTTTCTCTTAAATAGGGTGTAAAGTATGCCTGTCCTTTGCCTAGTGGTAGGCTCCTGAATAGCATCAATTAGAATGCAAAATTGAGCGCTAATGATGTTATTCATTAATATACATTTTTTAATGACTCTGATTTCAGATATGCGGATGTGTGGGTGGCCAACTTCCTCCATGACAGAGTCAGGGGCACATCTTGATCACCACGAACACGGGAGAGCCATTCCACTAGGGCGTGTCGTGGAAACACTCTGAAGGTAAAGTGCACGGCCGGCAGGTCAGGGCAGGCTTGGCACCGACCCCCTCCAGCCTAACTGGTGCTCCCCAGGGGCTGGGCTGTGTGCCCCACGGAAGCCGCCCAGGGTCGGCTCCTTCCAAACATTCCACGCACCTCCCTGGCTGAGCAATGAAGGATTGATCTGGGACAGGAAAGAACAACTGGGGGGGGGAAAGAGTTAGAGCCACCCTTGATCGAATAGCTTTGCCTGCTTTTTAAATACACATTTTTTTTTCCTTATGTAGTTTAAAGGGGCAACGTCTGTAAGGGAGAACAGAGTGTCGGGTATCAGAGTTCAGGTTTAATATGTGAGGACGTTCACAAGGAAAAACAATTTGCCGATATTCTGCAGCAAACCAATAGTAAATAGGTGATTGGGTCTTTCTTCCCGCATTTTTCTTTTTTTGTAGAGACAGAGTCTCACTTCATCATCCTCAGTAGAGTGCCGTGGCATTGCACAGCTCACAGCAAGCTCCAGCTCTTGGGCTCAGGTGATTCTCCTGCCTCAGCCTCCCGAGTAGCTGGAACTACAGGTGCCCACCACGATGCCCCGCTATTTCCTTGTCGTTGTTGTTGCAGTTTGGCTGGGGCAGGGTTTGAACCTGTCACCCTTGGACAAGGGGCTGGTGCTCTACCCACTGAGCCACAGGTACCATCCCACAAATGTTTTTGAACACATAAATGCTTAAATGCACGTTTCTGACACGCTGACTGCTGTGATTATTCCCATCACTGCACAGCCGCCCCATCTGAAATGGTTTCCCTGTGCAGAGCTGGGTTTCCCTTCCAGGCAATTAACAGCTTTTCTCAGATGTTGCCAGAGGGACATTCTCTCAGCCATTGGCTGTCTGTGTGTTAAACAATCAATCCTCATTGCCTTTGAAGCACCTCGTTCAGTGGATATTGGTCCCTCTCAACTGCACCATGGCATTCCTGGGTTTTCTGAGTCATTATTTTCTGCCCCTTACCCTGTGACTCACCGTGATTGTGATTGATAGGAACTTTGTTACCAATATCAAGTGGTATATTTACATTGTCCTGTGGGTCGAGACAAATGATTGTTTCCTTGTTAACCTTTGCAATTCTCAGAGTTCTGAGTCTTCTCTTTCTGTGTGTGCAGGTGAGGCCTTGAGCTGTGGACATTTGCAGACCAGAGGCAGAGCTCTGGGAGCCTAAGGCCGAGGGTCAGATGGGCCCTGCCCTGGCACCCATCATGGGGTCCCATGTAAACATCAGGACCCCCACCCTAGAAGGGACGTAAGCATTTAGAAGTGTGTCAAGCTCTCCAGTTGCAGAGGGGGCCTTTCCTGTTGTCTGTTAGCAAGGAGGCAGGGAGACTTTGGCAGCCCCCACACAGCCATTGGTGCCGGAGATAAGGTTTTATACAGTGAAGAATGACTGTTGTATTTGACTGCCTTTTCTGTTCCCATTTTTCCCTGCATTCAGGGTGTGAAAACCCTGCACTCAGATACCCCAGGCTTGCGGGGGGAGAGTAGCTGGACTCCAGCACTGCTCCCCATGCCTTCTCCCCATGCCTTGGTAGGGCTAACGGTGACTTCTAACAGGGAGACCCTATCTGCTCTTTACCAATGAGGGGTCTACACAATAATTGCACTTTCACTCAAGGCCTAAGTTCAAGCTGAAGACCATTGTCTGCCTAGGTGCTTCTGAAAAGAACTTTATTGCTTTGCATTTTGTGTAGAGATTTAAACTACATTTAATCAGATAAGAAGAAACCAGTTTTGTTTGTTTTAATCTTTGGTTGTTTTAACCTCCAAAGAGTCTGCTGCAAGAGGCGAATATCTCTAAGCCTCAATTTCCCCTTTGCTTAGATTCTCCATTTTAAATTGTTCCCCAAAACTCTTTTTTCCCCTCCCCTCTTTGTTCCCTCACTTTCTGTAAGAGTACACATTTTTATATTGATCCATTCTTTTTTGAAACATAGTGCAGAGGTAATTGATGTTTAATCATAGAACAAATATTGCAAGAATTAATTATTTAATATCAACAAAGCTCTTTCAAGATAAATGAATCCTTTTCTGTACTAAGCATGCCTCAACTATTATGTACAATTATCTTTAACCTGTTTTCAGATTATAGTTTACAATTATCTACTAAAGCTACATAAGCCTAGATGCTTAGACAAATTTTTCTTGGGTAGTTTTTTTATAATTCCATTGGAAGTCATAATCTTTGAGACTTATTTTCTAGAAGTATTGAAAGCCAATTCTATTTCCATCAAGAAGACAACTTTCTAGACTTATTAAAGAAGAGAGAGGCTCAGGTGAGCTGTATGCTTTCCTGGGAGAACTTCAAAATGAAACGGACTAAACACTTTGTTTGATAACGGAGCTGGTCTCTCTTCCTCCTCCTTCATCTATGTCTTTGTCTTAATTAGAGCATGCTACCGTGAACCTGGGGCTAAAATGCACCTGTTTAGAAGCTTAAGTTTTAATACAACATATGTCTTAAATTCCTATTGCTGTGAGCTCACTAGACTCTAATAGGCACCAGTGGTTATAAAATATACTACAGATAGACATTTTCAGAACAGACTGCAAACAGTTGGTTTTGGTGACAAGAGTCATACAAACATAAGTTGTTTTGTGGAGGTGGAGGCAAGAAAGAGCAAGCAACAAAATAAAAAAAAATCATTAAATTGGGCTAACAAAGTTGGGTGATTGCTGTGTATTTTGTTTCTTTCTTTCTTTGTCCATTCATTAATTCATTCAAGAAACAAAGCACCTTCTTTGTGTCTTGCACTATGTTAGATCCTGAAAGCAAAAACAGAATTGAGTCTGAAATTAGGGAGTCTGCACCCTGTCATTAGAAGAGTTGTCTAAAGCTTGCAGCTGAGTTAAAGTGACACAGGGTTACACAGAAGCCACAGCAGGTGGGACAGCTCATTCCCTTGTCAGCTTGACTGGGCCACGGTGGGGGCAGATTGGACTTAGTCTATGGCTGTCTCTGTAAATTTGTTTCTGGATGAGAATAAGTTTTGGGTCTTTGGACTCTGTAAAGATCACCCTCCCCAACGTGAATGCCATCCAATTTACCGAGGTGGGAAAAGCAGGGATCTGCCCTGTCTTGGTTGTTATTTGTTGCACGGGGACATGGGTCTCCCCCTGGCCTTGGCTTTCCCGGGTGTGCGGCTCAGCTAGTTCCCCATCACAATAGGTGTGTCCTATTCTTCTGTTTATCTGAGAAACCACGACGAACGCAGCAGGTAAACAGAAGACGTAAAAGAACAAAAAACAAAACAAGAAAGCAAGCAAGAGACAAGGGAACTTGCTGGTGGGGTATTGGAATGGTATTCGTGCAGAAAGACAAAGGAAATGGTGCCTTGCTTGGTAAGAGCGTGCTGTGCAGGGTTAGAAGTGAAGAGAGCAGAGAGCGTGGCGTTCTTGCAGAAATACCAAACGGACACTGAAACGATGAAGCTGGGCCAGGGTGGGTGATCAGGATTAGGGAATTCACTCCAATGGCAATTAACGCAATGGCTATGCATATTCCTCCCAAGGGAGAAACTTCTGAACATGAAACCTGTAGGTAAAGGTCTGGATGGTGCTGGGCAGTGGGGACGCGCAATTCTGAGCCTTCCCAGAGGCTCCCGTGCAGGGCAGGTGCACCGTTAGCACCAAGGCTAATCTCTCCTACCTATACCAGGGCCAGGGCATACTTGGTTACAAAAGTACTCTTCACCTCTCTGTGAAAAAAATTTAGTTAATTTTTTTTTAAGTATAATTACAACTAACTCTGACTGGCTGATCAGGGTAAAGAACTCTTTCCAAAGCTTTAGCATAGGAGCAGCCATCTCTGTTGGGTCTTTTAGTCAAAGATTCTTTTTGTCAGCCCACCCAAAATACCATATAAATTATTTGAAATAAGATGGTAAAAAAATCCATCATGACAAATTAAAAAGAAATCCAAACCCTGGTGATGCTGTATCTATAGCTTCACATGTAAAGAATACCATCTCTTAAACCTAAATAAAAAGAAAGGGTTTTTTTTTTTTTTTAATCTAGTGTAGTTCAAGTGCAGATTTCCTAGCAAAGCTAGCAAGCACATTGGTGCAAATATATTTTCTGGGTATCACTTATCTTTAAAATGGAAAATTCAATTGTAAGTTTGAAATATACTTTAAAAGGGATTGAACAAGGATGGAAAACTCAAAAGGAATTAAGTTTTTATCAGTATTATTCAGAAAAGATCTTCCTTCCCCTAGAAAATAATAAGTTGGTTCTGTTCTTATAAGTGAGCCTTTGTAGAGCATACATTATTTATTCTAAAATATTGATACTGCTTGCCTTTTTCATGCAATTATGTCTTTGTTTGTAATCAAATTTCAGAGAATATTAAGGATATTTTATGCATTATTTGTGGATCAAATAGAAATAGATCAAATATACATTTTAAGAAAACAGATTTGTGCTTAAAATGAATAAAAGTAGTCACTTTATTCTGCTCCATTGTCTCCTAACAGACATTGTGGGGTAACTAAGGTACACAGGAAAATCCCATAAAGTGACTTAGCTATTTTCCAAGGTGGGTAATTATGTTTGATTCAATGTTAAACAACAACAATAACAAAACTCTAAAATTTTATGAAAGCCAGAAACTTGTCTGATTGGGCATCTTTGCATGCACAATGCCTAACACAGTGCCTGTGTGCATCTGGCGCTCAGTAGATATGTTTGAAAAAAAGAATGAATGAATGAGTACACAAATCCCATCTCAATCCTCTGATTGGTTGTGAGCTTCCTGTCTGGGTGTGAGTTTGTGTTCCACATTTGCTATGATGACCAAAGCTTTTTCTCAATGAGTTAGTAAACTGATTAAGCTACAGAGAATAAAACTGAAGCAAACACAGCCTTACTCACCACATTACAAAGCAGTGACACTGAAGCATTCAACCGTTGAGTGATTTACGCCATCATTAAGTTCCACCCTCCAAGACGGGCTTCCGGCTCGTGAAATTATGGTAAAACATTGTGAGGACCAGCCACATGCACAGCTCACCACGATGGAGAAACACGGGTGGTGTTGGGCATGCACACCCAACTGAAGGGGGCTGTGGACAATCGAGGCTGTTCCTGGCCTTGAGAAGTTAGTAGTCAGAGCACAGTCCCCATAAAGAAAAAGGTTGGTTGAACAGACGCTGTTTAAACTGTGCTGAATATTCTCATAATCCTAATAGTATGCAGATCATAGCTTCTGTATATTTGTTTTTAATAATATCTAAGACTATTGATTTTACTTCTTTTTAGAGAAAATCATCCATCGATTGTGGCCCACGCTTTCAAATATGTCTCCACAGGACACTTACCTTCCTCTGCCTTTGGCCAAAACCTGAATCTTATTTTACTGTTACAGTTTACCAGAAATAAACCAGAAAAAAAATATGTTAGATTCCCATGTATTGAACAAAATTCTAAATATAGGAAGATATTTTATAAATAAACACCAAATTATGGAGTTAGTAAAATTCTTTATTTTAAAACAAAAGAAAATGTATCAGTGCTTTCATAAATGTGATAACCATCCATGGTTTATGTGTGTTGTATAAATGTTACACACACACTGTGTCACTTAATTAATACCAGAGCTTTCATGTTATTTTTAAATTAAAGCCTTGAATATGAAAAATATTCTCACATAAAACTATATATGTGGAGTGAACACTAGGCCAACTAGCCTACAAAGCCTAAAATATTAATTATGCAGTCTGTTACAGAAAAAAATGTTTACGTACCATCGCCAAAAATATAGCACAGAGATTCAAAGAGAAAAAAAAATAAAACACCTTCACAAAAGATGTGATAAAAAGCTCTAACATATCACTAAGAAGCAAAAGAGCAAATAAATGGTCAAAAGACTCCTAAAATAAGTGTTGACCATGAAATTTAATAATAATAACAATGACTCTGATGTGGTTAAAATGAGGTTAATTAAAATATCTGACTCAAATAACGTGTAAAATGAGATTGAAACAATTGATATAAAAGTGGTCTGAATATCTTGTAGGGAAAATGAGACATCTATTATTTAACTTTAGAATTATTTAGACAAGTTTGCATATTGATTCATATAAGGGAAAATGCAAACTTTTTAAAAGCATAGATATCAAAGTTCGTGGGGGACAAAGAACTAAAACTGTGGAGAGAAAGATGGCAAATAAAGGAATCCGAACAATCTGAGGAGAGGGAGGGAAGAGAAGATAAAAGGAGAAGAGAAAGTGGATGAAAAATAGTAGTCCTGTGACAGGATAAACCAGCTGTCAATGTATGGGTTGTCAATATGGCATTAATTATGATACATATTAAAATCATTTCTTAAAAGGAAAGACTTTTTTTAGATGGATGGAAACAATTGTGATGATTAATTTCACGTGTCAACTTGAATAGACTATGAGGTGCCCAGATAGTTGGTGAAGCATTATTCTTGGTCAGTGATTTTCAATCTTTTTTATCGCACAGCACTATTTGAACCTATATTTAAACTTTGGCAATAAACTTAAATTATGTTGATCAAAAAAAAAGAGTAAATAAAAGAATATACTTACTCAGCTTTGAATGTCTTTTGAAAAGTATTTAATTAATGATATTTAAATATTTTCTTGGATACCTAAGATTCTTTCCAGCCTGATGGCCACCCATACAGACTGCAGGTGCCACCAGCCTTCATAATCACATGAGCCAGTTCCTAAAAATAAATTTGTCTCTCTCTGAAGCATCCTGTACAATATTGTAATTATACTTATTATTCCCATAAAATATTTACAATATTACTAACACAGATGTCTAACATTAAAAATATATAACAGGAAAATACTTAACCAGTAAAAAGATATAGTCCTGCCAGTGAAAGTGCAAGTTGTGGGCAAAGAAACTATTAGGTGTTAAAAAAAAAAGTAACTTTTTGTTGATAAAAGGCACAATTCACCAGGTAGATACAAAACTCTTCAAAGAGTATCCACATAAATATACTTTTCAAGAAAAAAGTCAAAGAAATCATAATGAAGCATTGGTAAAACAAAAATTATTATAGTGGATTTTGGTATTTCTTTCTCAGGAAATCAGAGATAGAGCTGTCAAAAATCTGTTTAAATACACGTGTTCAGCTTGAGATTAACCCTGAGATTTGCTTGTTTACTCTCTTTCTGTCTTTAACACTTTCTATTGCTTTTTCCTGATATGTGATACTTTATTCCAGAGTAGCACACTGTCTTTTCCTGTAACTAGAACAAGTCTTTCATCACAGCCCACATGGACTGCTGGCCACCCATACAGACTGCAGGTGCCACCAGCCTTCATAATTACACGAACCAATTTCTAAAAACAAATCTCTCTCTCTCTTTCTGAAGAACCCTGGTCTTTTGAGGGTCTTTTGAATCACTCTGGACATCGTTATTTTCAGAGTTCAGGTGTCCAAATCTCATGAGAGTATTTGCAATTATGTCAACAAGTAGAGGCAAGCATTAATTTGATTAGACAGCAATTCTCAAGTGAGCATTATAAAGAGTGTTACTGAATTGGGATGACTTCCAGGAAGATGTTTGGAAGGTAAAATCACTAAGGCATGAGAAGTAAAGCTCTGAGACCCACGTGGTAGATCAGGAGGCTGAATATTCACTTCCAGGGATCTGAAAGGACAGTCACACAGAGAAACTTCAACCGAGAAGCCCTGGACTGGTGTGACATATAGATTGCATTCCCTTTTACTACATACAAATATTTTTAGAAAATTTATTTCATTGAAAACTAAGATGATTTTAGAATCAATATATGGATGCATCCTTCTTTCTAATTTAAAGAGTTCCATTTTAGAAGAATCACATCCATTTTTGTCTAAGTGGCTCTCACTTCAAAATGAAGACTCTGCCAAGACAGTTAATTGAATCTATGAAACCGAGGTCCGACGAAAGCCAGTTCTGATGCCCCACTTATGCATCACCCTCCTGTTCACACCTCCATCCATTTGTCCACTCACCTGCCCACATTCCTATGTTTCCATCCATCCATCCTTCTGTACCTCTACCCCACTCATCTCCCATCTGTCCTTCCATCCCTCTGTCCAGTCATCCATCACCAGTGCCTGCTCCTGGCTATCTACCTAACCATTGAGACACCTGTCTCCTACGCATCCTCTGCCCATCCCCAGCCTCTGCTCATCCCTCTGTCCATCCTTCCTTTCCTCTGTTCATCCCTCCATCCATCCTTCCTTTCCTCTGGTCTTCCCTCCTTCCATTCACTGTTCATTCTACAAACACGTAGTTTGCAGCTACAATGTTCTGGGTACATTTTCATATTCTGGAGTGAGTTAGTAAATGAAATAACAAAGTTTTGGCTATCTTTGGCTTTATAAAAAAAAAGGATAGGCTGGCTCGGCGCCTGTGGCTCAGCAGGCTAAGGCACCAGCCACGTACACATAAGCTGGTGGGTTCGAATCCAGCCTGGGCCAGCCAAACAACAATGATGGCTGCAGCCTAAAAATGGCCGGGCGTTGTGGCGGGCACCTGTAGTCCCAGCTACTTGGGAGTGGAGGCAAGAGACTCCCTTGAGCCCAGGAATTGGAGTTTGCTGTGAGCTGTGATGCTACAGCACTCTATCCAGGGTGAAAGCTTGAGGCTCTGTCTCAAAAAAAAAAAAAAAAAGGATAGGTGACAAAAAATAAACAAATTCATTCACATTATCCACTTCGGTTGCAAAAGATAGTGGCCTGTAACTTTTAGTTAATTAACTTCCAAGAACCTGAGAATTTCAGTCTGCTTAAATAAGTGAATGCTTTGCTATAATGGCCAGAGCTCTTTTTACAACTAAAGTTTAGAGGATCCTGGTGTAATAACAGTAACAACACGGACAGTGATTATGCCGCGCACTCTTCACTACGCAAAGAGGGTGTCAGAATTATGTAAACAACAGAAATAGAAAAATATGTAGATTTCCTCATTAAGGACAGAACATCGATAGAAGTAGTTGAAATACTTAATGAAAGTTCTTATAACAGAATGCACTGGGAACTAAATAATTTGATTTTGTTTTTACTGGTTGCCAGAGCCCATCTAATTCACTTACTGCCAGTTCCTTACTTTTGGCTATGGAACCTCGATGAAGTTCCAAATTTACTTCATGGGTGTATTTCCAATTTTACTTCGAAAAGTGAGACCAACTAGATTCCATTCATTCTTTCCTTCATTCATTCACACTGGGGCTGCCTTATTGAGAAAGAGCTCTTACATGTGCCATTGAAAATATGCAGCGGATTTGTGGAACTCAGATACACCTACATTTCCCTGGTGCAGGTGAGCAAGGCCGTGAACCTCCTCTTTCTTTTCAAACTACTATTTTAGATAATAGCATTGCCCAGAAGAAGAAGGATTCCTCTGCTGTGAATAAAATAGGGGCTGGATGAGGATAGAGTTAAATGAAGTACAGAACTCTAAATAATAAGATGGATAACATTTTAAATATTTATTGAACCAAGGACATAAGTACTTCTGCTTCAGTTTGAAACTGATTAGTGCTGGACATTTTTTTCTAGTTTAATTATTTTTGAAGCAGGAACTAATTCTTTCCTCCTGCTTCTTTCACACATCACCCAACTCTACACCACTCAACTTAATCCTTCACCAGTTCTTCCCCCAATATTACTGGAGAAAAATGTTAGTAGGGTTTTTTAATAATAAAACTGTTTAGTGATTTTAAGTAATTTTAACGGCTTCTGTTTTGACGATGACGTTTATTTTAAAAAGGATACTGAGAATGGGTTTAGAGAGAAGTCGCAGGGGAAAGCACTCTGGATCAGGGGGAACAATTTTAAATAGTATTCGAAATAATATCCTCGAAAAATGTTGCATGCCAACACTTTTTATAATATTGGAAATTATATACTTAAACTTACACACATTTTGGATCGTCATGCTTAAAACTTGAAGCTTGAAATTATCTGGATCAGTTGCTGAAAAAGCAAAAACAGGGTGGCGCCTGTGGCTCGGTGAGTAGTGTGCCAGCCCCATATTCCAAGGGTGGTGGGTTCAAACCCGGCCCTGGCTGAACTGCAACAAAAAAATAGCTGGGTGTTGTGACAGGTGCCTGTGGTCTCAGCTACTCGGGAGGCTGAGGGAGGAGAATCATGTAAGCCCAAGAATTGGAGGTTGCTGTGAGCTGTGTGACACCATGGCACTCTACCAAGGGCAACAAAGTGAAACTCTGTCTCTAC
>CAUYON010006484.1:0-32996 GCA_963573935.1 Arctocebus calabarensis | reverse complement strand
TTGCATCAGAATCACCTGTAGGCTTTTGGGTTCCTCTCAAACCCACTAAATCTCAACCCCTGGAGGTGGGTTATGACTTGCACACAATGAAGTCTGAGAATTATTGTACACAAGCTCCGGGTAACAGGAATCATGCTCAATTCACTGTTGTGCTTCTGGGTCTAGATCCTTTCCTTGAAGGGGAGCTGCCTGAGGATGTGTCTAGAGAGACATTTCGTCCAGTGCTACGGGGCTATACAAACCACTGCGAGGATGAAGGAGCTAAGAGACTACGGTCAACTGTCTCTGCCAACACAATTCCATGTGGCTCTGCAGAAAGGATGGTGGGAACTGACAACAAAATTGGGACCTGGGGAAAAAGGGCCTTGGGGTGCAGTTGCAGATGGAGACATGGCCGAGGGGACCCCACACACACTGCACCTTGTCCCAGTGCGACTTCCTGGTGAAGCCAGCAGGCGCTCCCTGCAAGGATGTACAACTGAGTCACGTGCTGTGAGCACAGCAGGGAAATCTTGCCCTTTGAATTTCTATTTTACTACTCAGAACATTAAATAAATAGAAAGGACTAAAATGTCAGCAGCTAAAATTAAACTAAATAAACCAAAATAGAAGCAATGAATTCCCCAGGACCTTGAGAACTTGGGGTCCAAGCCCAAAGGGATAACTGTCCCATCAAACTGCAGGTTCAATCCTAGAAGCTTCCACGACTCTGGTGGGATCCAGGTCCAGGAAGGTGCTAGGGACTCTGCAGAAGAAGCTGAGCTGCCTCTGTACCATTTCTTGGCTGTCAAGGTATCCTTTAATTTAATCTGTTTCAAAACTGATCTCTTTGAATTGAGGCTTCACAGGGGCCCTAGGCAAAATGAAGACACTGACCACTTTATTTTATTTCTGAGACAATCAAATTTCTCTCCAATAGGGCAATTTCAGGACTGGCTATTTTTGTAAATTGTGTACTGCAAGCCCAATGGTAATGCCAAGCCCTATGTACCCACATCTGACTGTGTATGGTGACATTCTCACTGAATTCATTTCCTTAGACATTGAGAAAATAACTGATTTTTCCTTCCCGTGGGGAAAATTGAGTGCACCAGAATTTCTGGTCATTTTCTACAGTTTGTTCAGTGATTTCGAAATGGCAGATTTCACTGTAACACACGCAAGACCAAGCTAAGGAGACTGTCCCTTCCGTACTGTGCTTCCCTACTTGGTTTGAAAGGGCAAATGCCCTCCTGCTATGACTAACTTGATCATTCCCTTCAAAGACTGGACAGAAATCTCAGACTCAGCCTCTCTGGGATAGGCTTTGCCCTCCCTGAGCAGGGGACCAGGACCACATTAGAATGGCATTTGCATGCAGCAGGAATCAATAAAGGGTCTTCTGGGGCTCTCCCTGCTGCTGTGACATACTCTGAAGAGCGTCCTTTCTTTCCCAAAGAGCTCATCTCTGATCTTGTCATTTCCTGGACACAAACCTCTGTTTCACGTATTTCTTTAAGTAAGCAACAACTTCCTAAAAAGATTCCTTTAAAAGTGAGGATACTTCTTTTTTCCCTTGGCAAGAAGGCTATTGTTGCTTGAAAACAAAAAGAATCTGCACCTTAATCCCGATGACATTACTGTAGGAACCTTATTTACAGTATGTCAAAAACCTGTTCTGTTCTTACAGCCTCATTAAATCTAAGCCTCATTTAACTAGAAGGACATTTTTACAATGGGTTTACTGGCGTACTGTGATAAATGGCTGTCTAACATCCTTCAACAATAGCCGGGCTACAGCCATAACCACGATGTGTGTAAACACTACATCAGTTTAACAATGCACAGTGCTGAATGGCAGGAAGTGAAGGCAAACATTTTCCCTGAGTGGTTTTTGTTTTTTTTTGTTATGTGTGTGTGTGGGTGGGGGAGAGGGGGATTCACTGGAGGAATAAAATGATAAAATATTTTTTACAACTTTAATGTTTCTGCCGAGGATCATAAAGATGACCTTTGAAATGCAGTTAAAACAAAGTTTCCTGAAATTTGATAATTTGATCCCTGAAAGATAAAAAGATTCACAATAGAATGAAAATGACCCTGTTCTTGTTCCTTTTAAAAAAATCCTGTGTGTGAAAAATGGATAGAATGGTGTATGAATATGTGCAGCTCATCTTTCTAGAGCTGGAACCCTGCTTGCTTATTCAAGAATGTGGGTTAGGTTGCTGAGCAAATCTAAGCAACCAGTGTTGGGCTAGATTCTGAAGACTAAAGCATTTAAGAAAAAAACAGGGGGTCTATAAGCTCTGAATTTTCCTCTCTGTCATAGAGATCCAGCCATCACACTCCTATTCCGGACTGTTGGGGCCTCGTCCAGGTTGTTAAAGGCTAGGGAAGCATAAGGTTTCCCCAATCAGGGGAAGAAATTTAAATGTTCCCAACACATTTTGATCCTACCTGGATTTTCACTAGCCTCTGATTTAATTTCTCACCAAATGCTATTGCATAACTGGACAGAGCCAAGCCTTGAGTATTTACACTGGAGACTAAGGTCTCACATTCTGTCTAAATGAAATTTCCCAGTTGTCCCAAGCAGTTTTTACCTTGTTTCCATGCTAGCAATTTGAAATGTCACTACACATTGCTGCAGTGACAGGTGAGCAAAAGCCAAGCCTGGCTTGGCTGGATCTCAGAGTAAACAGGCCTGGGAACCAGCCCAGTGTCCTTCATCGCATTCCTCTCCTTTGTCGCATTCCCAAGCTCTGTCCCATCGAGCAAAACTGCCAGAGAGGGACCAAAAGTTCTGCCCAGGGCCCTCTAAAAAAGCCAATTAGAAGGGACTGGACATTATTATAGAAAAGAAAGGTCTCTCTCTCTCTTTTTCCTCTTTGTGTTCTAAAAAATTTAAAGGCTGCCTTCTGGAATGAGTTTCGGCAATAGTTCTATTTTATAATTAAAATGTATACTTAAAGCACAAAACTTGTTTTGCACTTACAGTATTAAAAAAAAAGCTAAATATATATCCTTAGGTTAGTCCAGTGTCTTTTTTTTTTTCTTTTAATGACAAAGGAAGCTTGTATAATCTATGCCTTCTTCCCCTTCTTCCCCAGGTGGGGTGGGAGGTAATCAGAAGTCACGTCTGTGTGCTTCATCAACAGTGTAAATAAATTAAGCATCGCTGCTCTTCCCAGGAAGCCATCCCTTTGCAGATCAGCTTGGCTTAATGTGATGAGGTGTGGGAGATCCCCACTCACAAAGGTAAAGATTCCTCAGCTGGGCAGCCTTGCCCAACTCATTCACCTACCAACCATTCCGCTGTTCAACAGTGACATAGTGATGCTTTCACCAAGAGGCTCTGTGACTCAGTTTCCCTGAACTGATACAGATGGAAAATTAGCCTGGGTAATGTTTTCAAGTTGAACATGCTTTCTACCTTTCTACCTTTCAAGTAAAACATGCTTTCTAAGATCTTCAATTTCACTCGAGACATGCCATTAGTTGTTCTTTATATGGTTTCCCTGTACTACTATGAATAAGGGAGGGAATTTATAGCAATTTCCTTTAGTTCTGCTGGTCATTCTCAACAATAAGAGCAAATGAAGAATCTGGAGAACAATGAATAACGAAAACACTCAGTTCTCTTTGACTCTTTGAGGAGTTGTCTCACATACGATCAAAGGGTGAGATGGATGTGATTCAAGTGAAGGAGGCTTGAGTAGAACATATATCCTTGTTTTTTGAACGGTCTTCAGCTGAGAGGAACACACATATGGCAGGGCAAGAGCACCAGGGACTGATACCTAACCTGAAAATCAATCTTGACCATATACAGGTAATAGTATCCTAGCCATATTCCATAAACCACGTGGGCGGTTAGGCAGTGAGTAGATGGATTCATTCATATTCATTCTCTTTCTCCCCCGTGTGTGTGTGTGCATGTTGTGTGTGCGTGGGGTGGGGTGGAAAAGAACTGTTGTACAGGGTTCCCTGAATTTGATGGTTAGATAAACTTTAAGGAGTGTTGTAATCCTCAGATTCTACAATCCTGAGAATCGAAAGGAAATAGGAATAAAACAGCCACAGCCTAGCCCCCACTTCCTGTTTTTTAGTCTACTTTTTATCCTGGGCACAGTATATCTATTCTGGGCATTTCCAGTTTCTTCAATAGTGCCGTAGCAGGCTGAATGCATTGGCTCATGCTTGTAAGCCTAGCACTCTGGGGGGCTAAGGCGGGTAGATTCTTTGAACTCGAGAGTTTAAAACCAACCTGAGCAAGTGCAAGAGCAAGACCACATATCTACTAAAATATTAAAAAAAAAACTAGCAGGGGGTGCTGAGGCTTGCCTGTAGTTCCAGCTACTAGGGAGGCTGAGGCAAGAGGATCCCTTGAGCCCAAGAGTTGAACAGCGGTGAGCTATGATGAAACCCACAGCCCTCTACTCAGGGAAACAAAGTGAGAGTCTGTCTCAAAAGAAAAAAAATGCTGTATCTTTTCATACATAAGACCAGCACTATCTTTTCAGGAAGGTTAGCCTCTTAAAGTATTATGTGAATGCTAATTATTCATGCAACTGCTTAGTAATAATAAAAAAATGGTTTGGACTAACAAATACGTAGCAATAGGAACTAATTCAGATCTGGAAAAAAAAGATCCATATCCCTGTTAAAAATTAATATTTCACCAAGAAGAACGAGCTATTGAAAGAAAATTCTATTCCTGGCAGGGGCCAGTCTTCTTCTTACTCTTTCTTTGATAAATTTTATTCTCTGTCTTTTAATGAGAGGGAATTCACTCAAATGACTTCTGCTGATTTATGAAAAGGACTCACCAGTATTTATGGAGTAAAGCAATGTGCTTTGAGAACATCCATCTAGCAATGCTTCCTGGACAGGTTCTATAGAAACTCTGAGAAAACACTTTTTCCTTTTTCTAAAGGAAAAGTGGGGACAAAATGAGAGAGGATTCCTGCCCTGGGCTGTGACAGTGTTCTCTCAGGGGATAGATCCTTAATGATGACTTAAATTTACACTGAGATAGCTCTCACTCATGTGAGTCTGACATTTTTGCCTCCTAATTTTCCAAAAGTCCTTACTCTTCAAATTACTAAAAGCTGGTATCTCTCAGAAGCCAAATGAGAAGCTTAAAATGACCCTTTGAATTTTTCAAATTGTTGATATGTGCCCCAAATTTGCACATTGAAACCCTAATAATACTCAAAAGTAAATAAAGGTCCACGAAAGAAAGCTGATATTTACTGAGTGCACTAAAGTCCAGGATCCTTACATCTTCATCTGATATACAAGCTAGCGATTAGCCTTTATATTGAGAAGGCTCAGAGAGGTAAAGTACCTGCCCAGGACCTCACAGTTAGTCAATACATCAGCCAGAGTTTGAACACATTTCTAAGTCCAAAGGTCATGAATTTTCTTTCCTATATACCAGAGGACTGCAATAAAGTTGGGAATATATGCTGTCAGGGCATTCTAGAATTAGCAATAAGAATCATATGGGATTTACTTGTGGACTGACATATCATATTTGGGTCTCCCCAGAATCTTCATCCCCAGAGTAAAGATACACAGGATTTGATGACACAATGAAGTGATCTGCATTAAATTCCTAATTTCCAAATTCCAGAGCACCCTCTGCTGTTGCTGCCTTAGTACTTAGGGAATATTCCTGGAATGTAAGGAATGGAGCCCTTCATGTGAAATACGACTCCTACCACAGGGGAAGGAGCCCTAACTTGAGAGCTGAGGCTCCGAGGTCTCATCTGGGCTCTTTCAAAGCATCACCTCCTGTTCGCTTCTCAGCCTATCTTCTCCTCTGATAAATGAGAGATTAAGCTTGGCTGATGTCAAAGGTTCTTTCTGTTTCCACACATGAGAGAACGTTTTGAGGGTGAGAGAAGACAAAGTTAGTAAATAAACTAGGGTATCATAAAATGTTAGAGTTGGAAAGAAACTCTTAAATCAATTATACATTTCCATTTTATATGTGAAGAAAGGAGAAGACCAAAGGGACAAAGTAACACCCCAAATTACGTAACGAGGAAGTGAACCACGTGTATAACCGAGGTCCCCTCTCTTTCTCCAGCACAGAGTAGAATGAGCTTGAAATGAAACAAGCAATTAAGGAAAAATATTTTTTAAATCAGCAAAAAGAAAAAAAAAATCACACCTATCCATATCTCAACCAACCTAGATCCTGAATTCACTGGATTTGAAGATAGTTCGTTTTTGCTCTCCACTTTTGTAAGAAGTAGAAAGATGTCCCCACCAAGAGTCAATTTACAAGGAGCAATTCTAGGAACAAATACACAGCCAACCCAAACACCTACAGCTTCAAAGTCAGTTGTTCTCACACTTCAGTGGGCATAAAAATCACCCCAGGCGCTAAAGTGCAGATTTCCTGCCCCTCCGCCCAAAGTTCTGATTCATGTCTAGGAAAGGCCCAGACTCTGGGTTAATAAGCACTGAGGTTAAGCCTCAGACTTGTATTCAGGAACCACATGTGCTAAAGTTGGAAGAATCAGGCTGATAAAATTATGTTAACTGTGGTCATCTGGAGTCACCAAAAGACCCCTGACTTAAAATTCTTTGGAGATTTTGAACAGCTATTAAAATAAAGACATTTTCTGTTTAGTCCTCAGAGATGTAAACGTACCCAAACACTCCATCTGTGAAAGATGCCCATTTATCTGTGTGGTGCTGCTTTCTGTGCACAAGGTTAGCACACTCCTAAACACACCCAGTTTCCTTGCCGGGAACCATGGAATATCTGATTGGAAATAGACAACATCACTATGACAACTCTAATTTTATAAAGAGAAAATCCACAAACATACCAGCATACAAAATAAAACCTAAACTATGGCTTCTGAAATGCCGAGTCTCTTGAGGTTTTTCTGCAACTGTAAATGTTCAAGTCTCCATCGGAAAGAAGCCACAGCAGTGCCTTGAAGTCACATTATAAGGAGACGCCTTGATGAGAAGATTATAAAATATTCAGTATACCAGTTTTCAAATCCACAAAGTTTCACACAGAAACTCTCTTTCTCTGGTGTCATATTGTTCCAAGAAATAGCACAAGTTAACATAGTTTCCTGAAATCAGAAATAAATCTCTTCATCCCAAACCTGCCATGTGTGTAGTTAGATTGGGTAAAATATGCCAATATCAAACATTTCTTTCTCTTTGGAAATCCTGAGCAGAACATGTGTATTGTGATAATTAGTTTTGCCCAAAGGTGGCAACTGTTTTCAGAGAGCCAAGTGGACACCTTTTTCCAGAAATGAAAGGACATAGTTTGATCTATCTGGAGGCGAATAGTAGCAAGGAGGCCTTATTTGCGAGTCAGCCTGGCTTCTGTTCCACTTTGTAGACCACATGGACACTTGTGTCTGAATGAGAGCTTGCCTGATACAGAGGCACATGGGACATTTTGCACCACACGAGACCAGGTGAGCCCCTAACATGAAGCATCAGTGCACAGATGGGAGTTTCATACCCTGCGTACAGTATTTTCTGTTTAAATCTGGAGGATCCTGTATCTTTTGTGAACACTGATTTTTCTTCTCTGTTATGTCATAGTTTCTGTTTTTCTTCTTTGTATCATCTTTTTTTTTTTTTTTTTTTTTAGAGACAGAGTCTAACTTTATCGCCCTGGGTAGAGTGCCGTGGCATCACACTGCTCACAGCAACCTCCAGCTCTTGGGCTTAAGCGATTCTCTTGCCTCAGCCTCCCTAGTAGCTGGGACTACAGGTGCCCGCCACAGCACCCGGCTATTTTTTTTGTTTGTTTTGCAGTTCGGCCGAGGCCGGGCTTGAACCCGCCACCTTCGGTATATGGGGCTGGCGCCCTACTCGCTGAGCCACAGGAGCTGCCCTACCTATGTAATTTTTAATCAATGTTCTCTACACATTAGAAAATAATTTATATCTTCTTCCTAAAATGTAAGATATAAATTAGGTTAAATTTACTATACATTAAATACAATCCCACTATGGCAATGATGGAGACTGAGAAACACGTACTGAGAAACACGTCCTTAGGCAATTCCGTCCCTGCTGGACACCACAGAGGGGCCTTACACCAACTTAGACGGGTCCAGCTTCCTGCACACCCAGGCTGTGGGGTCCGGACTTTTGATTCTGGGCTACAAACCTATACAGTGTGGTACTGTGTTCAATATAGCAGGTAGCTGTGACACAGTGCAGTTTATGGACTAAGCACGGTCAAAAACGATGGTGCAAACACGAAACAATGGCACACCTGTCCACAACAGGAACCTTAAGTGCAGGTGTTCTGGGTGGGTGTGGGTGGTGCGTGAGTGTGAGAGCTGGGGCGCCATACAACTCTGCACACACAGGCTACACTAAAGTTACTTTAAAATTTTTCTTTCTTCGAATTAAATGAACCTTAGTGTACTGAAACTTTTTGCTTTATAAACATTTATTTATTTATCTATTTATTTATTTATTTATTTTTTTGACACAGAGCCTCCAGCTGTCACCCTGGATAGAGTGCTGTGGCATCACAGCTCACAGCAACCTCCAATTCCTGGGCTCAAGCGAGTCTCCTGCCTCCGTCTCCCAAGTAGCTGGGACTACAGACACCTGCCACAACGCCTGGCCATTTTTTGGTTGCAGCCGTCACTGTTGTTTGGCGGGCCCAGACTGGATTCGAACCTGCCAGCTCAGGTGTACGTGGCTGGTGCCTTAGCCTGTTGAGCCACAGGCGCCGGGCCAACATTCATTTTTTTAATTTTTTTGACTCTCATGTAATAACATTTAGCTTAAAAAACAAACACATTGTCCATCTGTATAAAATATTTTTTCTTTACATACCTTTCTTCTATAAACTTCTTCCAATTTTTTTTAATAATTTTTAGTTTTTACTACTTTTTAGACTTTTTCTTTAAAACACAAAACACACACACACATTAGCCTGGGCCTACCCAGGGTCAGGACCATCAGTCTCACTGTCTTCCACCCCCACATCCAGGCCCCCTGAAGGTGTCTGGGGAAAATAACACCCAACGAGCTGTCACCTGCTGTGATAACACTGCCTTCTTCTGAAACCCTCCTGAGGGCCCTGCCTCAGGTGGTTTACTGTTAACTCTTTTTTTAAGCACGAGGAGCACATTCTATTTTTTTTTATTGAATCATAGCTGTGTACACTTAAACTAATGATAAAAATTACCCTATAGTAAATACGCGTACCTAAACTAACAAAGTGGTTTATTGTCTTTATCAAGCATTAAGCACCACATATAATTGTATGTGCTTTGCTTCTACATGACTGGCAGGGCAGAGTGGTTGTTAACACCAGCATCACCACAAGCACAATGTCACTTGTGTGTCACTTAGAATGTGACCACAGCTATGACACCACTAGACCACAGGGATTTCCAGCTCCCTTATAGCCTCATGGGACCACCATTGTACACACTGTCCATTGCTGATAAACAATATTATAAGGCAGAGTGCTGCATAAAATTATCCTTTTGACTGAACTATTCAGATGCTTCATGCACCTGCCTTTGGGGATTTATGTGATATACCAGAAACCATTTCATAATTTTATTTTAAACAACTTCACTTTAAATTTGTATTTTATATGTTTGACAGTGATAGGTTTTGATGCCAAAGGTATGTAAATGCCCCTTTTTTAGTGAATTGTACCTTGAATGATTGGTATATTCTTTTAAACACAACATTATAAAAGTTGAAGTTCTGATGATTTCATCTGTTTATACCATTATTTCTAGAACGGTTTATAGGGATCATAAATTTTTTTCACAATCTTTCTCCCTAGCCTTTAAACCACATTCTCTAAAACTTACTATCTCCACAAAGATTTTCCTAATAAAGAGAAATATGTAGATTCTAGCTATTTCTACAATATGCTTTAAAAAATTACTACTATAGAACTGCCTGAGGTGTTACTCTCACAATGACTCTTTCATGCTCAAGTTGATCCTCTGTAAATCTTTATTTCAAGTCTCCTAGGGTATTTTCATCCTATAGGCCTTCCATTAGTTACTCGATAACACCTCTTAACTCCTCCATGGAAACATTCTTCAGGGAAGAAACAGTAATAACTAAGTTTACTGAGCATCAGCTGAGCTTTGCACCTGTTCATTAACCACAGTCCTATCAAACAGGAACTATCATTACCCCCATCCTACAGATGGGAGAAAACTGAAGCACATGAAGGTTGAAGTATATTGTCAATATCTTGAAGTCAGCAAGTGCTAGAATTAGACTTCTGTTTGTTTGTACCTAAAAAGACTGACAAAGATTATCTCCTTGACTAATCTTTAGCCAGGCTCTTATGAGGACTTTCTCAACTAGGCCTCAACCTGAGCCTGCAAAGACTTGAACAAACACTAGCACAGTTTCTAACAGCTCACTTCTATATCCCGAAGATGGCCTTATGACTCCCTTAAAACTCTTGTTGAAGAAAACTCAAGCCTGGCAAAAATAATCTACTGTTTGTTCCAGATAACAGCTAGGAATAAGGCCTCCATCTCCCATCCCTCTGGAGGGACATAAACGTGACTTTCATAATTTCTAGCAGCACACACAGCTGGCTCATCACACTGACATCAACCCTTTGTAAGTTTTTACCTCCCTGACTCTGATGAACTCACACTTACTCTCCTTTCCATTCCTTGAATGTCCTGTAAAATTCCCAGGCGTTTCTGCACAGAGCCAAGTGGAGTTCAGTTCATGCTAAACTCTTCCACTGCCCTAAACCCTGTCCTTGCCACTAGAGTAACATCCCTCTTTGTTTGTCTTTGACATCAGTTATCTCACAGAAATGAGGTAAGAGAGACATAGAAATGGGAAAAGTTGGCAGGAAAAATGAAGGGCGTTGGGGGCCACTGTGAAGTCCTGGGCTCTGAACGTGAGAGGTGCAGGAAACTCGTGAAGGAGGTGGTGGCCAGAATGGGGCCCTGGGGCCGCTGTACAAAGCACAGACACGGGGACACCTGGCACCAGGCAGGCCAGTGAGGAGGTCATTGTGAAAATGCAAGGAAGAGAGGACAGTGCTGGGGCCAGGGCAAGGAGGATGCGGACCGTGAGAAGAGGCTACGTCTGCACATATTGGGAAGGTAGAATCAGAATGGCTGCCATACAAGTTATGGACTGAGCGAGAAAAAGGCACACAGTAAAGACGTGTTTTTGGCCCAGACGAGTTATAACACAGGAATTGCCATTTACTGAGCTGGAGAGGCCTGAAATATTACACAGTACTCCAAATAAGGGAATTCTTGTTTATGATCATTTACTCACGAAAACTGAATAGGTAACCAAGGAACAGAGATCACAGCATTGTCAACCTGCACTGGTATTTTTATTCCTTACATTCTATAAATCAGATGACACAGTTCATGAGATGCCAAAGGTTAAATCCATGTATTAGCCTGAACAGCACATAGGACTGTTTTGATCTGACATTGGGCAAATACAGCCTGTTTTAATAAAGAGGTTTTTGATTGACGCATAGCTAATCCATTCATTTATATATTATCTATTCTATAGCTGTTTTCTAACTATAATAATTGAAAAAGAAAATATATGGCTCATAAACCAAAAATATTTGCTAGCTAACACTGTCAGAAATATTTGCTAATCTCTGGTTTGCTAATCACTTGCTAAGAAATAGACAGGAAAAAAAAAACTATTAAAATAAGCTGACCTGAGCTGATTGCAAGGTATCTTTTAATAGGCAAGGGATCAGGAATGTCTCACCGGAATTCTGACTAGTACTGTTTTTTTTTTTTTTTTGCATGAGTATGAGAATATATGAGAAAAAATTATTCAAAAATTCAAAATGAAGCCAGTAATCTATATTTTGTATAATAGAAAGAAATTATATTTTTCATAATATATAGGTAATACAAATATATACCTGTGTATACATATATACACACACCTGACTCATAAAAATATGCATAATATCATTTTCTGGGAGACACACATTATTAACAGATTGGCAGCAGAGAATAATGGAATGAACATGGGTTTCAGATTCAAGTAAATCTGTATTTAAATCGCTGTTCTTCTATTTACTGGCCATTTGGCTAGGGACAGCTCATTCAATCTCCTAGAGTATTAATTTCTCATATAAAAATGGGGTTAATGCCAGGCGCAGTGGCTCACACTTGTAATCCTAGCACTCTGGGAGGCTGAGACAGGTAGATTGCCTGAGCTCAAGGTTTGAAACCAGTCTGAGCAAGAGGAAGACCCCCCTCCTCTTAAAAAAAAAATAGCCAGGCGTTGTGGCAGGTGCCTGTAGTCTCAGCTACTCAGGAGGCTGAGACAAGAGAATTGCTTGAGCCCAAGCTTGAGGTTGCTGTCAGCTGTGATGACACAGCATTCTACTGAGAGCAGCAAGTGAGACTCTGTCTCAAAGAAAAAAAAATGGGGTTAATACTTTTAACACAGAGTTTATATGAGAATTAATGAGAAAGTATACATAAAGTTCCCAATACAGTAGTGTTATATAATAATCCCTTGATAAATATGTTTTCTTCTTTAAAAAAGTTTACTAGGAAGTAAGAAGAACTAATTGAGAAACTGAGTGATCGTAATGGGGTCTCCGATGCAGCTGCCTTTCTAATACTCCTTAAGCATCTTGTTAATTCACTAAAAATTAATTTAAAGTCTCTCTTCTGCCTTTAATTTTAAACAAACAAAAAAAAGGTCCACATAGATGCGTACTTGCAGTCCTGAACCCAGATATGTGCATGTTTATATGATTCTTATGGACAAAACATTCTTAATAATTCAATCAAATCTCCCTTGGTGGAAATGAAATAGATTTTGGTAAAAATAAAGAGGAAGCATGATAATTTAAAGGGAAACACTGGCAATGCACTACCTGAGACTTTCATCTCTTGTTTACAGGAGCCATATAACATTTCTGTAACCTGCTTATTCCATAGAATGGAAATGTGATGAGGAAGCAAACAGCCGAACACGTACACGAGAATCATCCGAGGATCTGACATGTGTTATCTTTTTCTTTCCTTTTTTTTTTTTTTTTTGCAGTTTTTGGCCGAGGCTGGGTTTGAACCTGCCATCTCCATCATAGGAGGCTGGTGCCCCACTCCTTTGAGTGTTATCTTAAAGGACATCAATCCTTAGTCGTCACAAAAGAACGGGAAAAAACAATGGATGTGTGGCAGCGAAGTCAACAAAACAAAGCCTTGGTGACCCTCTTTTCTAATAATCGCTGAGCCCCCTCTGCTGTAGCTTCTCCATTGGCAAAGTGGAGATAACATTATCTTCTTGGTCTTGGGGGGGGCAAAATGGAGTGTAATTTTTTTGTTGCTCTTTTCCTAAATGTTGGGAGTCTATATGCATTGACTCAGTCCTTCTAAATAAAAAGTAAATGCTAGTCCAGAATTAGGATATTTCTCAAGTTTCCTCCTCAATAGCAAGATAATCATGCTTTTACTTTTTTTGCGAAGGGAAAAAGAAGAATGGAGGAAAATCAACACTAAAAGCCATGACTCATGTTTATTTTAAGACAATGATTTAATGCAATCCATCTTCGCTGGCATTCTGTTCTTTCCAGAGGCTGGCCGCTGGAGCCACCACCTCCGACTTACTCTCTCGCAGACCTCACGCCACGCCCAGGGCAGGCTGGCAGCTCTGCCCACTCTCCAGGCAGCCTCTCCTACTCAAATGGATTTGACTCAAAAAGCAGCCCTGGTTCACCATGTCTGTTCTAATGAACTGACTGAGTCCGAGGACGGTGTGGGGCGAGTGGTCACAGCACTAGGGAAGGCACCATGCAATGTGGCCGCTGACCCCATGATGGTGCTCAGGAAAAGGTGGGACTCCCGGGCTGGGTGGGGACTTCTTCAAGCATTTTACAGCAATTGAACAGCTGTTTGGGGGAAGAGTGTGGCTCTATTCTCCCACGTGAATGAATATAACAGACAACCTACTGGCTGGTGACCCAAGGCTGCTGGTGCCCACAGATTAATTTCTTCCCTTCTGTGAACTGAAAGTCAAGCTGTCTGGGGAGGGGAGTGGAGAAATGGGAATGTGAGGTGTCCCCCTTGCATTTATCCTGATTTCCAAAAGAAAACTTGGGATTTTAATTTCAAAAGAATGCTCATATTATAATATACCATTTAATAACAACGAGAGAAAAGAGGATAAGGAATTCATGGCCGTGGAAGTAGAGAAACTATTCCAATAAACCTCATTTTTCTGGGGTTTATGCTAATTTTGCCCTGAGATTTTAGCACTGTCTAGGGATAAGCGGTATTTTTTCATAATGACAGAATTTTAAAATAAAACAGATTTAACATAATGGTCTCAAGAGCAACCAAAAGCCATACTTGTGTACCACTACATAGCTTTACATAAAAAGTCTAATCAGGATTCTGAACTAGAGGAAAACAAGTCTGCATTAACATGTATGTTGTTTCTGATCAGACAAATAATCGGATTAGTTTAACTTATGAATAATGTTCTATTTATGGCTTCATATTTTAAAATTAATTCCTTAAAGGGGTACAGGAAGCAAAGTCCAGGAATCTGGGTTCCTACAGATTACATATCATCCCAGCAGTAAGGGGCATGTCTTCCTTCTTCCATTAGAAATGAAGAAGGTAAAGTACTCCAGTTATTAATGAATACTTTCTAATGATTGCTAATTTGACAAAAGGGCAAAGCAAAACACAGTGGAATCTTCTTTTTATTTACTTTCTTTAGGGGAGGTCAGCCTCCTTGCCTTGGCTTCGCAAAGTGCTGGATTACAGGTGTGAACCCATGTGCTCAGGCAGTGGGAAGCTTTTCAGAAAATTCTTTAGGAGTTTGTTCACTGTGCTTTTATCTCAATAGCTGTAATCTTTCTTCATTATTTTAAAACAAGGGATAAAATAAGATTCTAATTTCAGAGTTTTCAACCTGTTGCTTTGGGGCATATAATGTAATCTTTAAACAAAATTGTTTTGTCTGCGGGTGATAGATATTTAGCTTAGATACACAGGGAAATGGTCCTTTCTGATTTCACAGTGTGATTTTTTTTCTCTTCAAAAGATAAATACTTGAATGAGACAAGAATCTCCAAGAGCTTCAGAAAGCAAATGTGTATTCCTCTTTTCCTCAAACCACTCCCAAAACAAGAGAGGACAGCCTAGCATGTCCCAACCGAAGAAATTCCATTAGTGTCCAATTTCAAGATATTGGGTTCAAAGAAAATATTTAATTTTGTAAAATTATTTTTCTTTTACAAATTAGTTTGCATTTGTAATGCAGAGGATTAAGTTGAACAAATAGCAAATGAGTAGAATACCATATAAACCTAAGATCTGAAAGACCATGTATTAGATAAAAGTGTTTTTTATTTTTAAGAAGGTCACTAGGGCGTCAGTTCTTCCTATAGCCTGATCACTGAATCCACCACTTCTACTCTGAGTACAGAATCTTCAGAAAAGACTGAAACATCCTGTGTGTGTAAATAAGCTTCATGCTGATGAAAAATTTTTTGATATCCGCTCTTGTAGCACTTTGAGAAAAACATATTTGCCATTCTTTGTGGCATATATGTGAGTGTTTCTTTGCTCATAAGAACTTTGAGAAAAACATAACTGCCATTCTCAGTGTTTCTTTTCTCATCTCATAGGGCTGTTTTCAATGACAGTATCAACTCAGGCATAAGCATCCCGCAGGACTTGCTTCCTCTCCCCCTGGGTTCAGGCTCCTGTCTGGTCTGGGTTTATCTTTTCTATCTTCCTTTTTTTGGCCCCCTTTCCTCTCTTTGAAAATCATTGCAGCGTCTCCCCTTCTCCATGGATTATACTGAAAACACAAGGGGGACCAATTCCTTTCTCCTCCTAAGGTTCCTTCGCATTTCTCTCAACACAAAATGATAATGATACTGTTGTGCATTTCTAAAAACAACGTGTGAGGGTGACCGAATGTTACCTTACTGGTCCTCCGAGCAACCCTGGGCTGGTAAACCATGGACCTCTCTGCAGAGAATGAGAAGGACCAGCTGGTCGAGAGGGGGACGAGATGGCTGCCAGCCTGGCCCCAAAGCCTACATTCTACCCCTGAATCTGAGTTTGATTTAGACAATAAAACCTTTTATAAAATCATTGCACTTATACCTTTATTTTACAATCAAACACCCATGGGACAGTTAGCATGTCATAATTTGTTTTGTTTGTTGATATGAGAGTTTATAAAGTCCACAGGGTCCCAGATGAGAAAGACAATCAAGTAAGAAAGAAAAATGACTGCACGGGAAGCCTCAAAATATTTCCTCTGTGGCTCCGCCAAAGCCAGTGCCACTGGCCATGGGCCCAGTCTGCTCTCCAATCTTCTCAGCAGCCAAAAAACAAAGCAAAACAGACCCACTGAGTAACAGGAAATTTATCAAAGAGAATGAAAATTATTTTCAAATTTTTAAAGTCGGGAAAGACAGAGTGTGAGTTCACTTTGATTATAAAATTGATAATGCGGCAGACAGTAAAGTTCTTTTTCTGGACTCCACCAGACCTAGTTCAGTAGGAATAATTTTTAATTGCTGCTCTGAAGTCCTATAGCAGAGCAGAATGGACTACAAGTCAGAGGCCTGACATGGCCGGGGACCCTTTGACGAGGCGCTAATCTACCAGTAACCCCCTGTGACACCAGTTAGCTGTGCCACCTGCACTGCGTCCCAGGTACTCTCCACCTCTTTTCTATATCTGCCAGTTTCTATCCAAGAAATTCTCACTGTTTGAGACCTAACAATCTCAGCGTTCCCAAGGAAAGGGTTTTTCATTGGATTTATTGAGGCAGCTTTCACTAATGTTGAAACTTAAGACTTACTTTATGTAAATGTCTGCCGTGTAAATCTGTCTCTTTCTCCAGGACAATCTGCCTCGATCACGGCTGGACCTCGCGCCCCCTGCTCCTGCTTCCTGTGGATCCTGCCGCCAATGCCCGAGCATCTCCCCTTGTCTTTATGTTTTCCTTGTTCCTCTTTTTCTTATGTGATTTTTTAAAGATTCTGTCTTCATATTCTAGTTATTTATGTTTTTCCCTTTTATTTTTGTTATCGATTGTTCCATTGTCTTGGACTTTTCTTCTGGTCAAATCTTCTTACTTCTCTTTACCTATCTTTCTTTCCTGTAATACTTTCTATGTTTTCTTTCTTCCCTTTTTATCTCCTTTCCTCTAAAGGACCCATGATAACTGGAGATTTCTTTTCATTTTAAGAAAAGAACACTTTCTTCACCAAAAGTGCTCACAGTATCACAGTTCTGGTCTTCCTCACCAAGAACTTCAAGTTCAGGAGGAGAGAGGTTCCAGGGCATATTCTGCAGGGAGTCCATCATTTCCAGACAAGTACATGAGGTAATGACCTTCATGTCTGCCGGGCCACGGTAAGGACTCACAGCATGCCCACAACACAGAGTGATGGAAAACAGTGGAAGAGCTGCTCTGCAACCAGCCCTGAGCTGTCAAGCACAGTAACTGGGTATTTCCCCAGTCAGGTGACACAACACCCAACTCAACCTGATGGGAACAGGAAAGGCCAACCTAACTGAGAACTCCGTACATACTGATGTTGCCCAGAATCTACAGTGTTTCCGGGCCCCTGCACTGCCTTCTAGGGTATTATTTTGATTCTAGCCTGGCTCCCTCCTGAACTCAGGAGACCCTAGAACTGTAAGCCTATTGCTTACATGCAACAGGAAAATGCATTCCCAGCAAAAATCCTAGGATTTGACTGGCCTGGGTGACACACTTCATTCCAAACCAATCACTTTGGAGAGTGAGGTGGGACATAGTCACTCTCACTGGAGTCCCCATGCTCCACCTCGCGAGCCTGGGTGGACAGCTCGGGGGCCTAGGTAGACAGCTCAGGGGCCTGAGTGGACAACTCAGGGGTCTGAGGGACAGCTCAGGGGCCTGGGTGGACAGCTCGGGGGCCTGAGAGGACAGCTCAGGAGCCTGGGGGACAGCTCGGCCACCATACACAGCCTCGGGGTACCAGCAAGGAGGCAGCAGCTTCTTTCTGGAAAGCCACTCAGCAGATTCCACTGCATGGGGCAAAGGTGAACACAGGGGATAATTTAAATAGTGCATGTTCTTCTTCCATGGAATTGTTTTGAGAATTATGTAACTATAAGAATTAACAAAAATTTTGTTTTGTGGAAATGGAGCACCTGCACATCCTTTTCTAATCAATTCCTCTAGCAACTCTCACCGAGATTACCCACCCCAATGCAGCTGCCCTTTATTATTATTGTTCAATAATTTCAATGTCATTACCCTTAAATAATGAGGAGAAAATAACAACAGTAACAAACCACAACAAATGACGATTTGACAAAATAATAATATTCTCATGGGAAAAGAGTGCTTAAAACCAATTTGTGGATATTTTGAGAGAATATGCACTCGGTTTAAGCAAATAGAGGGGAAAATAGATTTCAAAAGTAAGAGACAAGCAGAGGACCAAGTCACAGTGTGCAGGTAGTGCTCTGTCCTCGTCTCGGTCTCATCACACATCTTTTACCTCCTACCAGACACAGAGCTCACAGGACTGAGGGCCAGGGGGGTGACAAGAGAAGGCACAAAGAAGCCGCGGACACGGCCATGTGGTGCTGCGGGGTCATTTCTGCAGTGGTAAAGTCATCATTTAAAGATAATTAGATCCTATGCAGGACTTCAAGTCCTTAGTCCCTGAGAAAGAGGCCCATGGGTATTTTCTAGAGTTTCTGGATGTCAATTTCAGAAGTAATTCTTCCCAATAAGTAGAATATGAATACTTTTATTTTCCCTTCAGTACTGAAGGGAAAAAGGAGCAGAAGAAAAGAAAACTCGAATGTTATCTGCAGCATGAGTCATCGGCCACTGCAGCCCGACAAGGTCCAGGTCTTTCCCTGCCTCGGCAGCCCTTCAAAAGGAGAAGATGATCCTTTAACGATACACATAAATTCCTGCATGGGCTGGCCGCAAAGCATAATTACTGCTGGCCTTTTATGCTTGATGAAACACCTGCCCACATGCCAACAGTGGGTTTGAGCTTTCTGTGTGTACCTCAAATAGCTCTAGCAACAACCCAGGTCTATCTGAAATGCTCCTAAGTCAAATCCGTGTGGCTCTGCCATGACTTCCTCAACACACGTCTCAAAACAAGCCAGTCAGCCAAAAGAAAATTCACGGTTGGCCCCCTGTACGAACCCTATGAACGGTTTCCTTAACTTTTAAACATGAAATTGTTGTTTTTCAAATTCCAGTTAGTAAATACATGTTTTTGTTTTTCAAGTTGTGGCTGTGATGGGAAGGTATGTAAACAAAGTCACCTCTTTCATACCCATGTAATTCACTTCCCTTTATTACCACTTGCCTTTATTAGGATAATTTTTCAGATTTTAATGTATACTTATGTGTTGTATTATAAAGCCCACAGAGAATCTCAAAGTGCACATTTTCAAAGTTCATTTGAAACATTTTGAACCACAACTGACAATATAGGTAAAAATATGTAAATGCAATTTAACTGAAAGATTTACCTTGAGAGATTTATTCATCTTTACAATATTTAGTTTTTCTAGCCCTATCTGAAGTCTTGAAAGCAAATGCTTCCTTGTAAAGAAGTTAACACAGCTATAAAAGCAGGGCTCTTGTTTTCGTGAAGGACTGTATACAGAACAGTGACTAGCAAAGGACTGCGTCCCTCTCACCTGTTTGGGGGTGACCCCAGGCATGCGAATGTCCATTGTGAAGTCTGATGAGTCCATGGGGGTCACTGGTCTGCTGGTTCCAAGACAGTCATTAGAAAATGATCTGGTAGTTTCTTTAAACCTTAAAGAAGAAGAAAATTTCACTACTCTTGAACATAACGGAAAAAATTTCAAAACTCTTGAATACAACGGAATCTAAACTCAACATGAGAAGGGGGGAAGAAAGGAATTTGGGGACCTTAAGTTAAAGATTATTCATAGAGATCCAGTGAAAACTCTGAAGATGTGAAGACTGTATAATGTCTTGAAACATACATAAGACTGCTTTTATAGTCCATGAATAATATATAGCCAGTTTGTAAACAAAATATAATCGACACAACCAAGCAGGCTACATTCAAAACTATATTCAATAAAAAGTCATCAAAATACATGGTATTTGTTCCTATTTGATGAAGGTACTGTATTAATGTACTAGAAATAAATGCAGGCATGGCAATCTTCTAATGGCAGAAATAGTAACCATAACCCAGTAAAAATCTGTTTGATATGTCGACTGCCCAGTATAACTAATCAGAAACAAAAAATTAGCCATAATCTTGCTAGGAGGAAGAGTTGAATGATGAGGAGATTAAAAAAACCGAGATGTGAATTACGAATGTGCAGGTGCATAAATATTGCACACGGTCATCACGAGGCGAGGGTACAGTCTGCTCCCCACTTCCATCTCGGGGTTCATTCCCGGGGCTGTGACCCACGAGCCTGGAGTCTAGGGGCTGCTTTGCAGTTGGTGGCATCCCCCCCGCCCCCAGGGAGTGATCCGAACTGGAGACCACAACTTCTAACTGGAGTTTTGAAAGCCCGGGCAGCTTGGCTGCAAGACCCCGGGTTTCTCTGCAAGGGGGACTTTAGGAGAAGTTTCTGGGCTGAAATGCTGAGTGGCTTCGGCTACGGGAAGCCCAGCGAGCCCGGAGCCCCGCGACACCCACCTCTTGAAGACCGACAGCGGCGTGCGGAGGCCCAGGCCGCCGGCCACCAGCGCGAGCAGCAGCGGCAGCGGCAGCGGGCGGCGGGCGCGGCCGGCCATGTCCTCGGGGCGCGGGGCGGGCGGCGGCGGCCGCTACTTCATGGCCCGCGGGCGGGCGGCGGCACCTGCGCCCTCCGCTCGGGCGGCTAGACGCGCGCGCCGCTTATCGCTGCCGAGTGACAGCCAGCGCCGGGGACATCACACAAACCCGCGTCGGTCATCACTCGGGACCTGCGGAAACAGACGCAGATAATGGATGACTAACGCGCTCCGCCTCTGCCCTCCGCGGACCCCGCTGAGATTCCATCAGCAGCTCCCAGCTCCACCCTGCGGGTCCCCCGCCCAGGATTTCGGGACCCCACAGCAGAGCCCCGCGCACCCCGGTTTCTTCCCCACTCCCCCCTTTGTCCCTCACCGCAGCGCTGGCTCCTGATTTCCTTACCCCTCCGTCCCTCTCTTCTGCCACCAGGAAAGCAGTGAATATTTTTGCAAAATGTAAACAAACTTATTCTTACAAATGACAGGCTAAGGCGCAAGGGGAAAGGAAGGCTAGGAGAGGTAGAGACAAAGTGCTTGGGTTCTCCAACAATCAGAGGAAAAAGACTTTGAGAACAAAGGCATGTTTATATGCGCCTCTCAGAGGGTCCGGGGCGATCCCCTGCCAAGGGCTCCAAGGATGCTCACAGAAGGGATGGCTGGAGCTGTCAGAATGATGTTAAAGCAAACAAAAACCCCGCAGCTAGGTCGAGGTATAACATGCAAATGCCTATTTAAAAATCCTGCATCTACTATACAAAACAATACGCGGTGACTTATAACGCGGGCCTCCCCAATATGATCTTTCCTGTATAAATGCGCAGATTTACAAAACCACTAGGGAGACTCTCAGCTGAACCCCAAGTGAATTTTATCTCTAAAAGGTTATGATCAAAACGTTCTCCTTATTATTACACAAATGAGGGGCCACACAGAACTAGGGCAACTTCTCAGTGGTTTATGGGGAGGACCCAACCAGGCTAAATTTTACAATGTTCATGATTTGACTTTTCTGTTGTTGTGAACATTATTCGGACTATGTACCAGTCTGCAAATTTTAGTCAGACGGCTTTAATTAAAATTGTATCATTCACAATATTAAAACACTGTACCTCCAAAGGCAAAGATTTCTTAGAGTTTTATTTTAACCAGTAATTATAAACATGGTTTACAGAATCTGGAATGAATTCCATGTCTAGATGCATTAACAGGAAGAAACTAAAATCAATAAGATCGAGTAGAAGTACTCCCTAAAAGTAACAAATCTACCTCTAAAGTATCCTCTGGAAATCACAAGATATGCTTATTGAAGGTAATCTTAAAACAAACAAACAAACCAAAACCAGAACAAACATGCAAATCGAAACACTAACTAACCTTGAATTAGGTGAGATTCTGCATGGTCAGAGTTTTCCAGATAGCAGAAACATACCATACACCAATATAAATAAAACATAACATAATAATATCCAACGAATTCAAGGATGCTTGAGGCTCACCAGTACCCCAAGCACCAGAGTTAATTTACATAAGCAGTGACCTTTTAAAAGGATTTATAATATTTGTTTGAACTTTCTCTTTGGCTTGTTGTTTGAGCTTTCAGCAACAAAAACCTTCAGCCATGTCCTTACCCTGTAGAGTAGAGGAAAGAACTCCTTGGCCTGAATGCTATGCTATCCCCTTTGCCAGCAACAAATAATCTTGTCAAATGACAATACTTAACATTCCCTGAAGTGTGTGTGTGTGTGTATTTTTATGTGTGTGTGTGTGAAGAGGGATTATATTTTAATATTTCCTTCAGAACAGAATTCAAGGACAGTTGTTCTTCTAGTTGGCAAAGAGATTTGGTATTATACAAACATGTGAAAACAAATTTGGTATTAAAATTCTCTAGCAGAAACACACCCTTAGTACTAGCCATTGAAAAACATTCCATTTATCCCTTTGATTGATTTTGTAACCTTTGATGTCTCTTAATCACCCGCTTAAAAAATAGAGAATTAAAGTTATGGGTAGAAGCAAAGTTGATATTTGTAGCCATGAATAGAACAAAAGATCTCAGAAATGAAGGCTGATTATATTTCTTGTTTCTGGCTGCCTTATAAGTTAAAGACAAAAATAAAAATCATCATACCAAAGAAAGCCAACTACTTCATTTGTTACAGTTCCTACTAATATGGAATATATAATATTCAAATCTTCTTCGTCTTCTTTAATATTTAAAAACTTCAAGGTATGTTACCCTGAGATAATTTCTTTACTCATCCAAAAAAAATTCTTAATTTCACAATCTGTACAAAATACTGTAACACATATTGGAGTTCTATAAAATGAATAAAACTTAAAGAGAATATAATCTCTTGAGGGACTGAGAACTTCCCAAAGGTAACATAAGGTTCTGTTGAGAATGTAGTCCTCCTGTAAGAGTCCTGTAGAAAGGAATCAGGGAATTTTGGGGAGGGAAAGAAACTTTAAGAGGGTAAGAAAAAGAGGGTAAAAGCAGCCTTCAGTGGAAGAGGTGTTATAGGCAGAGATGCTGGCAGATTGTGAAAGTTTCCACCATGCGATGGGACAATGAGCTTTCCAAATGTAGGACTGCCCAGTGGCCAGGCAAAGGGGCTCAGCCAGGGAGCACCCATGTGTTTGAATAAGTAACAGAAGTTCTTCTGCTAGTCTCAAGCTGCAGGCCCAGGCTTTCTATTTTATTTGTAATATGGAACAAATGTTCTCTTTACATATCTATCAGTTCTCCAGATAAGAAGGTTATAGCTTATACCTGGGTAGATAGTGATGCCAGGAGGAAAATTACTGGACAGTAAGTTCAGCCCAGTCCAGGGGCCATAAAACTAATTCGGCTCTTACAAAATAGGCAGGCCATCCCCTCTAATTTTCATTTAAAAAGCAAACGAACAAAAAAGCTGACATTCACAATTGGTCAAATATTCAAATACATATATCAGCCATTTTGTCTGTTCTTTCATTGATTCATGTACTCAACAGGAGACTCAGGAGAGCATGGTGGTCACCTGTAAACTGAAGGGGAGCTGCCTGACGCCTGGCTGAACTGCTCACTACCCACGTGAGCTGGGCAAATACTCAGCCTCTCCGTGTCTCAGTTTCTTCATTTCCAAAATGGAAATAATCACACTACCTATCTCATAGGGCGGTTGCCAGGAAAAAATTAATATCCTTAGGACAGGACCAGACACATAATAAATGTTTACTATTATTGTCGTTGCAACAGATATCATACCTACGAGTGCATAGGGCTATCTGAATGCTGGGGTGGTGATAATCAAGACAGATGAAGTTCCTGCTCTTATAGAAATTACTTTCTCCTAGATTAAAAACAAATAAAAATAACTACCAAATTATAAAACTTATTTTTCTTTTAAGGAGAATTCATGCAGTTTCCCTGAATGATTTATGATTAAACTAACTAAAGGACGCACATCCATTCACAGACCAATTTGACTTCTGGGGATTTTTTTCATGAGCAAAAACTCAACAAGGCACAACCATGTTCAGGAGGGTATTAACTAGTGTTGTTTATAGTAGCAGAAAAACAGATGTGTCTAACAGCAAAGAACTGGAAGCAATGTAAATACCCATCAGAAGGAAATTGGTGAAAAAAATTAACTTTTTTATCCTCGCAAAAGCCAGAATACTATGCATCACTTTAAAGAAGGGAAATGTGGGTCTATTTTTATAGCCAAGGGCATATTCTAAGATTATTGTTTTTCTTTTTACATAACTAGAAACATTTAAATAATCTCAAGGCTGCAGAAATGTTGCAAGTACAGTACAAATAACCTATTTTCCAGTAACCTTATTTGAGAGTAAGCTACCAAGTGCTTCATCAGCTGTGAATACTGTAGTGTGATTTCTTAAAAACAAGTACAGTCCACTACAGAACCTCAATAAAGTCATCAAAACAAAATCAACAAAACGCATTGACACATTACTACCATTCTATCCTCAGGCTTCAAACTTTGGGAAACAACGTCCTTCGAAAGGAAAAAGTCCAGTTCAGAATGAGGCATTGAGGACAGTTGTCCGCCTCTGGTCCCCTTCACTCCCGGTTTCTTCACCTGTCCTTAACTTTTATGTCTTGACGCTACAGGCCAGTTACTTTGCAGAACACCTTGCAGTTAGTATTTATGTTTCATTAGGACCAGATTCAGGTCATGCATCTTTGGCAGGAATATCACGGAAGCAATGCCGTGTTCTTCTCACCACATCTACACCAGGTGTTGTTTGCTGTGTAACAAATTACTCCAGAACTTAATAGTTGAAAAGAATAAAGCACTATCTTCCGTGTTTTCGTCCATCAGGAATAGCTGAGCTAAGTGGCTCTCTCATGAGTTTGCAGTCAAGATGTTGGCCAGAACTGCAGTCCCCTGGAGGTGTGACTGGAGCTAAAAGATGTACTTGCAAGGTGGCTTGCTCACATGGTTGGCAAGTTAGAGCTGACTGTTGGCAAGAAGGACACGTCCTCATCATGTGGCCCTCTCTTTATGGCTGCTTGAGTGTCCTCACCTCATAGCAGCTGGCATGCCCCAGAGGGAGCAATGTCTTTCCCTCACACCACGTGTCTGACACCCGTTTGCCTCGCAGGTCAGCGCAGGGCATGCCCAGGAGGATGGCCTTCCTACAGGCCTGGGCGTGTCTCATCACAGATGACACGAGCTTTGACCACTGCCCTAAGGTGGCATCTCCCAGGCTCTCCGGCACAGATAGTATTTTTCCCTCTTTAGAGAGGGTACTGTTACTTTTATAATGATTCCATTTCCCATCAAACTTTCAACTTATTCATCTGTTTATTACATCATAACGGACTCACAGTTTCCTATTTTATTCAAAGGGGTTTAATCTACTACTAGCTTTATTTAAATTACTTTCTTTGATGCTCCAATTGTCACTTCGGTTAGCTCCAAGCGAATTGAGTCAACCTCCTTTGAGCACATCCTTGCTTTTTGCCCCTTCTCCCATCTGGACTCAAAACCCCACACTAGCCCTTCCTCTGCTGTCTCCCCCACGCCGCGTGGCCTCTGCGAACACCGGACACCGGCTGCCCAGGCCTGGAGGCCTCCTCTCCTTGCCTGGGCCCTCACCCCCACGCTTGGCCACTTACCCCATCACACACTGACGTCTCCCCACCCTGGGCTCCACTAACAGCCAGGCCACCCTCCCTGAATGTCTCCCCTGCTTTCCCTCACACAATGGTTTTACAATGGAATTGTTCAGGAAGAAAAAAGGAAGTTATTAATATTTAAAAAGTCAATTATAGAACAGGAGACACATGTGGAGCCTCACCCCGAGAAAGGCACCGTCAGGCGGTCATGGAGCTCCTTACACCACCTAGCCGGGGTGGCCCCTGCACGGCCAGGCCGCACTGCACAGCCTGTGCTCCCGGGCTGCAAACCGATGCCGTATGTTATTGTGCTGAAGACCGTGGCAGTTGGGACACAAGGGTCAAGTATTTGTGACGTAAACACAGAAAAAGTAGACTAAAAATACGGCATATAAAACAAAAAACGCTACCCTGACACACAGCACTTACCGAGTGGAGCTTGGGGGATTCGAGGACTGGGATTTGCTCGGGCCAGGCAGCGAGTGTGGGTGAGCGTGGAAGCCCAGGGCACCCCCGTACACCACTGCAGGCCCTGCAGACACCTTGCACTTAGGCGGCACTGCATTTATTTAAAAATCTGTCTTTATTTAATAATAAATTAACTTTATTAAAACTTTACTTTTCAACCTTTTAGTTTTTTTAACTTTCTGATTCTTTTGTAATAGCACTTAGCTTGAAAAACAAACGCATTGTAAAGCAGTATAAAAACATTTTCTTCTTTCATGTACACACAAATTAGCCTTGGCCTACACAGAGTCAGGACCACCAATGTCACTGTCCTCCACCTCTGCTTTTTGCCCCACTGGAAGGTCTCCAGGGCAATAACGTGCATGGTGCTGTCACCTCCTAGGACAGCAAAGCCTCCTTCTGAAAGAGCTCCTGGAAGACCTGCCTGCAGCTGTTTTATTATAGTACAAGGAGTACGCGCTTTAGAAACAATAAAAAGTATAGTAAATACATAATGCCAAGTCGCCATTCATTACTCAGCATTATGTCCTGTGTGTAACTGCTGTGCCTTCACACGACTGGCGGATCAGGAGGTTTACACTGGCATCACCCAAACACGTGAGCAATATCCTGGGCCAGGACATCACGATGGCTACTATGTCACTGGGTGAGTAAAATGTCTTAGTCCCATTACAATCTCGTGGGACCAGCTTCATGTATGTGGCCTGACCCTGACCAAAACTTCGTCAAGGAGGACATGACTCTATTTAAAAACTGTAAGTTATTATAACTCAAACTATTTCATTTCCAGTGATTTTCCATACGGACTGGAGGGATAAAAGGGGACTTTCATTTTCTATCTTTATGCTTCTGTAGTCCTTTAATAACTTTCATCAGCTTGAATGACTTTGGTAACCAGAAGAAAAGAGAGATACATACATTGTAAAATATTTGATTGAATATGGTTCTACAGATTCCAATTTACATTTCAACGTCTATCTGAGGGTTAGGTGATGTTTTGAAAAAAAAAGAGATGCTTCCCCCTCTCTGCTGAGAAAGAACGTGACAAAGCTCGTGTTGGGGGGGTTACACAGCCACAGGGCACGGCTGCTGGAGCCCAGCGCTCTCACGTGGGCTGTGCTGGTTCGGGGGCTGCCTATGTTTACGGGGTGCTCCACAGCACTCTTGGCCTCCGCCCGCTAGATGTCAGGAGTACCCCCTCAGTTGTAGCAGCCAAAAATGTCTTCAGACATCATCAAACGCCTTCTGAAGGGTAGAATTGCTCTGGTTGAGAACTGCTGTTGTGATGTAGCTCATTAAGATGAAGCTTGATTTGTAAATCAAATGCAATGTCATTTCCCTTAAATACATATAATGACACACAAATGGTTTAGAAGTGTTTGCATGTACAGAACTTTCAAAGAATGGGAAAATATAACAGCACCAGCATAAAAGCAAGTAACATTTATTGACTTATATGCCAGACGCTGACTTTATGTATATTAATCTCACTGTATTTTTATGCCTTTGAGATATGGGTTATTATTCCTATATTATAGATGACATAGCTAAAGCTTAGAAATATTAACTTGCTGTGGTTACTGTGGCAGAGCCAAGACTCAAAGCCTGGCCTGCTGACTCCAGAATCTATGCTCTTAATACAGGCTCTTCAACACAAAACAGATCCTCTGTTACAGGATGTGTTTATGGGGAATGTTTTCTTCTAGTACAACAAATAAGCACATTCTCTGACTGCCTGTTTATTATAAAATAATAATAACTAACATTTACTGAGCAATTACTACGTGTCAGGCTCTGTGCTGAGCAGTTTATATAGATTAGCATGCTGAATCCTCACCACAACTCTGCGAAATCTGTCACGTTATCACTCCTGTTTCACTGAAGTGGAAACTGGGATAGGGAGAGAATTGGTAACATGGATGTAAACACAGCCTACCTCACTGCACAGTTCATGCTCTTAACTGCTCAACTCTGCAATGTAACCCAGGCTTTCCATCCAGTCCTATACTAGGAAGCATTTTCCTTTGCCACCGTACGGAGTCATTTAGCTAATGCAGAAGGGAGGTAAAGGAAGGTCTATGCCTAGGGTTTGGATCTGGTCAACAGTAAATTTTTTTGGCTTGCCAAAGTTTTTCCCAATTCCTCTTCCAAATCTGAGCTCTCAGTAAACATTTCAAAATGAAAGATTTCACATAAAACCCAGATTTCCAGCATCTCTTGAAGAGCCATAAAATTTCACATCACTGATCTCATATTTCCACATGGCAACAACTCACTGGGCCAACACCGTCTCCCTTTCTGCTGTGGCTGGCAATCCCCAGCCTGACCCCGTCCCGCTGCACCCTCTCTAGAGTAGCTGCTATAACCGCTACTTGGCAATGAGATACAGTGGTTGTCTGCCATTTTGATTTTGATTTTGGTTTTATTATGTCTGGCTAGCTCTTCTCCTGACCATTACTAGCTGGTACCTTAACGCATTTGTGTTGTGATCACTGCGGTACATTCTCCATGTAGGAAGGTAAAGTTCACCCCATGTGGAACACAGGGTTTGCACAGACTGGCATCCCCTGCATGTAGATTTGTTTGTGGTTCCACAGACAACCTGAAACATTCTTCCCTTACAAGTCAAAATTGGGTGGGTACCTATTAGATTTATAGATCCTTAAAAAATCTCAAGGGTACCATTCAGCATATTATTCTACAGAAATAATAACTTGCCAACAGTATCAAATTTTATTTTATTTTATTTTTTTGGTTTTTATAATCAGTACCAGACAGACGCCCTTTAAATATGTCCATTACTCATCAAATCACTTCAGCCTGTAAATAATTCCATGGGGAAAATAACGAGAGACATAATTCTTAATTAAATTTCTCAGCTCTGACTAATACAAATGTTACTTCCTAACACATGTATCAAATTCAATGGTAGCATATTTTACTGTAAGATAAAGCAGACCCTTGTGCTCTAAATAGCACACAAGCATTTGCTCTGAAGATGCCCCGGGAAGTTCTCAAGAGACCCGCAAATTGCACAGAAAAAGCAGTGACTGTTACTGACGATGTCAGGAGCTAGAACAGCTCCTTTGTACTCTGCTCGTCTCTCCACCACGTATCTTATTTATTTATGAGCTCAGAACATCACATGAAATTTAGTTTCAGAAGAGCACAAAACAGTTCTGCAGCTATGACTTTCTTTCTCTTTTAGAAATTCTTCTCCAGTAGGGGTGTCTGCTGCCTTGCTTTGCAGAGCTGTGTTGTGATTGTGAGCACTCAGGGGTTTCACCCCAACATCCAAGGCCAGGGAGGAGACCCTGGATCTATAGACTCTTTCCTTCTCTACCACTTCAGAAAATTTTTTTTTTTTTTGAGACAGAGCCTCAAGCTGTCACTCTGGATAGAGTGCTGTGGCATCACAGCTCACAGCAACCTCCAATTCCTGGGCTCAAGCGAGTCTCCTGCCTCCACCTCCCAAGTAGCTGGGACTACAGGTGCCCGCCACAACACCTGGCCCTTTTTTTTTTTTTTTGGTTGCAGCCGTCATTGTTTGGTGGGACCGAGCTGGATTCGAACCCGCCAGCTCAGGTGTGTGTGGTTGGCGCCTTAGCCTGTTGAGCCACAGGTGCCGAACCTCAGCACACTTGTTGTAAAGATTGTTTAGTGATTATAGATCATGAAAGGCTATGGGAAAATTCAGGCTCTGGAGCAAAGAGAATGATTGTTCTTGAGTTGTTCTTGTCCTTGCTCATTGTTCTTGTTCAAGAGTTTTCTTGTTCATCTTTTTATCTAGAGACATGGCTCCATAAAATTCTCTTTCATCCATTTAAGTGATGTTTATTGAATTCTACTATGTGTTGGCTAAAGGGCACAGGAGATCTCCTGCCCTTAAATAGCTATATGTTCTGGCATGTGAGAGGAGTATGATGAGGGCTTTAAAAACAAAAAACAAAAAACTGTGGCTCAGCTCCTGTAGCTCAGTGGTTAGGGTGACAGCCACATACACCAAGGCAGGTGGGTTGGAACCCAGCCCTGGCCTGCTAAACAACAATGACAACTGCAACAAAAAAAATAGCTGGGTGTTGTAGTGGGTGCCTGTAGTCCCAGCTACTTGGGAAGCTGAGGCAAGAAAATGACTTAAGTGCAAGAGTTAGAAGTTGCTGTGAGGTATGACACTATGGCACTCTACTGGGGGCAACATAGTGAGACTGTTTCAAAAATAAATAAATAGGTTCGCCGCCTGTAGCTCAAGCTGCTGAGGTGCCAGCCATACACACCTGAGCTGGTGGGTTCGAATCCAGCCTGGGCCCACCAAAGAACAATGACAGCTACAACCGAAAAATAGCTGGACGTTATGGCAGGCACCTGTGGTCCCAGCTACTTGGGAGGCAGAAGCAGGAGAATCGCTTGAGCCCAAGAGTTGGAGGTTGCTGTGAGCTGTGATGCCACGGCATTATATCTAAGGTGACAGCTTGAGGCTCTTTCTCAAAAAGAAAAAGAGTCTGGCTCAGCTCCTGTAGCTCAGTGTTTAGGGTGCTAGTCATATACACTGAGGCAGGCGGGTTGGAACCCAGCCCAGGTCTGGTAAACAATAGTGACAACTGCAACAAAAAAAATAGCCAGGCGTTGTGGCAGGTGCCTGTAGTCCCAGCTACTTGGGAGGCGGAGGCAGGAGAATCACTTGAGCCCAGGAGTTGGAGGTTCCTGTGAGCTATGATGTAACGGCACTCTACCCAGCGTGACAGCTTGAGGCTCTGTCTCAAAAATAAATAAATAAATAAGATTTAAAAAAACAAATGAGTTCTCTTCCAGAAGAGAAGAAGGTGGTGAACAGGGTCAATAGGAGTCACACCAAACGGCTCTACAACTTCATGCTGTTTTTTTTATTTTATTTTATTTATTTATTATTTTTAAGAGAGAGTCTCACTTTGTCGCCCTGGGTAGAGTGCCATGACATCACAGCTCACAGCAACATCCACCTTCCGGGCTTAGGCGATTCTCTTGCCCCAGCCTCCCAAGTACCTGGACTACAGGCACTGGCCATAAGCCCAGCTATTTTTTTTGTTGCAATTTGGCTGGGGCTGGGTTTGAAACTGCCACCCTCAGTGTATGGAGCTTTTGGCGCCCTACTCACTGAACCACAGGTGCCGCCCTCAGAAGTCATTCTTAAGGTAAGAATAGCATAGATGTCGGGCGTGGTGGCTCATGCCAGTAATCCTAGCATTCTGGGAGGGCAAGGTAGGTGGATTGCTTGAGCTCACAAGTTTGATACTAGCCCTAGGACAAGTGAGACCCTTGTCTCTACTAAAAATAGAAAAACTGAAGGAAGATCACTTGAGCCCAAGAGTTGGAGGTTGCTGTAAGCTATGACACCATGGCACTCTACCCAGGGGAATTGGAGACTCTAGTCTCAAAAGAAAAAGAGAGAGTAATGAAAAAGAATGATTTTTTGAGCCGGGAGTGGTAGCTCACACTTGTAATCCTTGTACTCTGGGAAGCTGAGGCGGATGGATTGCCTGAGCTCACAGGTTCGAGACCAACCTGAGCAAGAGCAAGACCCTTGCTCTAAAAATAGCTGGGTGTTGTGGTGGGTGCCTGTCGTCCCAGCTATTTGGGAGGCTGAGAAGCAAGAGAATCACTTGAGCCCAAGAGTTTGAGGTTGCTGTGAGCTATGATGCCAAGGTACTCTACCAGGAGGGGATTTTTGATGATCCTGGATTATGAACTCTGTTCCCTTGAACATAACAAGTACAGTTTGTCAATTACTCTGCATCAGGCTAAAATGAGTAAAATCTATTTAAAGGTATGTTATTTGGGTGGCGCCTGTAGCTCAAAGGAGTAGGGCGCCAGCCCCATATGCCAGAGGTGGCGGGTTCAAACCCAGCCCCGGCCAAAAACTGAAAAATAAATAAATAAGTAAATTAAAATAAACAACTAGAAGAGGTAATTGTATATATATAAAAAAAAGGTATGTTATTTGTAAACATTTGTCAGATTCTAATTTTTCGGTTTTTTGTTTGTTTTGTAGAGATAGAGTCTTACTCTATCACCCTCGGTAGAGTGCCATGGCATCACACAGCTCACAGCAACCTCCAACTCCTGGGCTTAGGCGATTCTTTTGCCTCAGCCTCCTGAGTAGCTGGGACTACAACGCCCGGCTATTTTTCTGTTTTGCAGTTTGGCTGAGGTCAGATTTGAATCCACCACCTGCAGTATATGGGGCCGACGCCCTACTCGATGAGCCACAGGTGCCGCCCTTAATTTTTCCTGTTTATATTAAAATTCAACTATGGATGTATATGAAACAAAATAAATGGAGATAATTTTTCTCTCACACACAAAAAGAGTGACTTTGGACATTATCAATATGTTTACTAGTGAGGTGATCTTTTGTGAAGTGTTTTTATTTATTTTTTTGTTTTGTTTTGTTTTGGGGTCAGGTCTGGCTCTGTTTCCCAGGCTAGAGTCCCATGGTATCAGGCTGACTCACAAGAGCCTCAAACTCCTGGTCTCAAATGATCCTCCCACCTCAGCCTCACTAGTAGCTACAGGTGCCCACCACCACAGCTGGCTAAGTTTTCTAGTTTTTGTAAAGATGGGATCTTTCCATGTTGCTCAGGCTAGTCCCAAACTCTTG
>CAUYON010006481.1:0-11237 GCA_963573935.1 Arctocebus calabarensis | reverse complement strand
GGAGGACAGCCGAACTCTGCTCGCTTGTTTGTATGGAGGTATGGCGTATACTGCGAGCTGTTCTCTTGGGGGAGGGGACTCCCGTCCGCCTGGTGATGTGCTCTGTACCTTTTATTTGTATCCTTGGGGTCGCAGGTTGCTCCAATAGGGCTGATGTGTGTTCCTCGACCTTGTCTCTTGACTCAGCTCCAAACCGTTGGCTTTCTTGCTAAATTTCTGTCCTTTAACTCTCCTTCTGGACAGGAGTGTCTGCAGAAAGCTGGCTACAGACCGCCATCTTGGCTCCTCCCTGTTTCATTAATTGTTTGAATGATTCTTTTGCATTCAATTTTATTAATTTCTGACTTCATTTTGGTTGTTTATTTTCTTCTGCTAGGTTTGGGATCACATTGTTCTTCCTTTTCTATTTCCTTAAGATGATTCATTAGTTTGTTAATGTGCTCTCTTTCTGTTTTTCTGCTGCAGGCATCTAATGTAATACATTTCTCTTTCAAGACTGCTTTTTCAGTATAGATGCCTAGATTTAAATCCAAGCCTCATCACTAACTGTGTGACCTTTGGCAATTTACTTACATATGCCAAACATAATTTCCCTCCTTTGTAAAATAAGGATGATAGTCCCTAGCACAGGTTTGTTGTGAGAGTGAAATAATGTATGCACATAAAATGTTTTCAAAAGAACCTTGCATATAGCCAGATTCAGCAGAAACATCCTCATTTTTGTCCCTTAACCTCAAGCAGTGTAGCTTTTCTTTACTACCTTAAATAGGAAACATATGAGCGCATACACATACACAATTATTTATCATTTTACTGAGTGGATAATACAGCTGGGTGCACACTAATATACATCATAGAAATACGTAGTACTCCAAAGATTGCACCCCACATTAGTACATAGCTATCAGTAATTCCCTAACACATATAGCTGAAAGGTCCTAAAAGGCATTGGCTATGTCTCCCTTTTACCAGATTTATTGAGGTATAATTTACATAGAACAAAATTTACTCTTTTAGTCTACAGTTCTATACATCTTAACAAGCAAGTATAGTAATCATTGCCATACCAAAATTTAGACTATTTCTATCATTCCCTCCTCATACCCCTTTGTAGTCTTCCTTCCCCCTTCCTCCCCTGCTCCTATTGTCTTGCCTTTTCCAGAATGCCATATAACGGAATCATACAGTATGTAATGTTTTAAGTCTGGCTTCTTTCACTCATAATGATGTATTTGAGATTTATCCATGTTGCATGTATCATTGTTTTTAATTGAATAATACTATTCTATTACATGAGTATACCATAATTTTTTTTGAGACAGTCTCTTTCTCAGTCACTCAGGTAGTGTGCCTTGGCAAACCTAGGTCACAGCTACCATAAACTTTTGGATTTTGGATTCAAGTGATCCCCTAGCCTCAGCCTCCAGTGTAGCAGGAGCTATAAGTACCTGGCTAATTTTTCTATTTTTTCTAGTAGAGTCAGGGTCTCACTTTGCTCAGACTGGTCTCCAATTCCTGAGCCCAAAAAATCCTCCTACCTTGCCCTCCCACAGTGCTAGGATTTCAGGCTTAAGCCAAAGCACCCAGCCATAGTTGTAGGCTTCAATTTTAAGCTCTTCCCAAAGGTGCAGTGGGCCTTTTTTTCTGCTTCAAGAAATATACGATTCTAAATCAAATAAAGACTGTACAAAATCTCTGAAAAATAAAAGAATACCTAATGCAGAATGCTAGGGGCTTGAGTAATTAAAACTTGTGAAATAGTTGCTTGCTATGATATGTGTAGTCTTCTGTCTATGGTTCCAGTGTGGAGGGGAAGAGATGAGAGAATTAGAAAAGTAATCCAAGACACAAAGTCCTATTTTGGAAGGATATTGTGAATTAGTATAGAAGAATAAATACAACAAAGCACAAATGGTAGACAAATGCATCTTAATCAAACAAAGTTATAAGCATAAAAGCTATAGCTTTCTCCTCATCATCAATGCTCCATAGGAGAAATAGGAGGTGTATGGGATGTGTTAAGTGAGTGAACAGGAGAAGGGCTCCTTGAGTCAGAGCTTGCCGTACTCACTTTTCTGTTTCTCACTTTTGTCTTCATGTGAATGGTATATGATAATTGATAGTTACTAACAAAATTTCTGTTTAATTAGTGGGAAATTTACTTTGGGAGAGGAATGCTAACACATAGGATGTTGTGAATTCATATCATGATCTCTTAAATTCACATCTTTTCATATCTAATGTAGATGCAGATACAAAAATTTCTAGTAATTTCTAGTAATGCTCTTTCAGCTGCACCATACTGCCTTCCTTAGACTTTACAACTCCATCAGAACCCTCTCAATAGAATAATCAAAGACTAAAGACTTGATTTTGTTCTGTTACCAAAATAAAGGGGTAAAAGAGTAAACATTTTCAATCATTGTTTTCCAGTAATTTGTCCCTAAGTATGTTAAGGTCTATATCAGCCTATTTTCTAAGAAATAATTTTCCCATTATGGATTTTCAGTTATATTATCTATTTTTGAAAGCACGAGTGAATATTATCAATCCTTTGACCATAAAGTCATAGTCTCATTAAAAAGTCAACCTTCTTCATATTAGGAGGTCTTGCCATAAATGATATGAGTAAGAAGAAAAATTGCTTGATAATCTCTATCTGTTTAAAGGGTAATAGTGCCCATGAGCAAGCCTAGATTTTTAAGTATAAAATTTTGATATTTGTTAAATTTGTTAAAATTTTAAAATTTGTTAAATTTTTTTCATGAGTTTCTATGACTTATTTCTATAAGTATGTGCACATTAGATTTATTAGTGTGAATCTATAATGGCATATACAGAAAGGTGTGTGGTTTAAGTCACCTGTAAAGGGGCTTATTATTTTGTTTCCTCATTCTTGTTCATCTTAAAATGTAGTTATGAACATCTGGGCCCACCAAGGTTAAGTACTTACCTATGAGCAAATCTGGAGGGGATCATTAATTAATACTCTAAAATAACAAAGGTTAATTGAGAAGAATTGAAGGTATACCAGGCATAGAGAAATGTATGCAGCTAACATTAACATAAGCATATGCAATAAACTATAAAAAACTATAAAAAATTCAAAGTATAATGTTGGCATTTAAGTAAAAAATACGGTCTTTTTACTTTGTTACAAAATGATTTTACCATATTAGTCATAGAAGATGGAAATATATTTGGCCAGAATTCTGAATATCCACATCCTTTGCCAATTACTGATATCATGAGACACAGATTTAATGAAGAGATATTCCAATTCATGTGGGAGATCAGATCCTTCCTCATCTAGCTTAAAATAAAGGCTGCCCTTTGTGCTTTTGTATGAGGATGAAATTTTTGAGGAGACTGGCCTCCAAGGCCTCTTATCCCATATACAACTGTTCATTTTAAGCTTCAGCATCTTCCCACTTGGTCATGAGTACAGAGCTAAGGAAGCACTTAAGTCAAAGCAAAAGATACCAAGACAAATAAATACCTATTCTCTCCAAAGATAAGAGAAGATCTATCCTGTATTGACTGCTCATACACTTGAGGAATAAACAGTCCTATGAGAGTCAATTCAAGAAAGCTAAAACATAAAGCCAAAGAAAGAGTGACTAGGACTTATTCAAACCAACCAGGATGTAGTAATGGGGTCTGAATTTACCTTCTCATCTGAGAAAAATAAAATACTAGACAAAATATATTAACTAGTGGTTGTTAAATTGTTGAATATCAGACTATGAAGGATATAATCCATAAGAAATGGGAAACTAACAAGATTAGCCCTAGTATTGCTCTGCTCATTGCTTTGAGAGAGTTTCCAGGCTACTCTATATTAAAGGAAAACTCAAATGAAATGTATCAAATCCCTGAATTAAGGAGACATCATTAAGACATTTTAGGAGAGCAAGGCATCTGGAGTTAAGAAACCATAGCAAAGGCAAAAAGAGAGCCACAAAGGGAGAAAATTCTGGATATTTACAGAGGGTCCATCTCATGCATTCAGTAGAGCACCAATCAGTACATGTATGTAAGAAAATTACCTAAGGCCAAAGAAAGAACAACCCATAAGGATTATAGGGAACAGTACACAGTATTAACACAGCTCCAAGAATAGTGCTGTTTCTACTCACCAGACTGGCAATCTTCATAATTCATGGAGTACTGTGTAGAGGGTAGAAGGGTCTTGCCCCAGTAGTGAGGATTGGCCCTAGACTAAGTGCTCCTCCAATTACCGACAAAGAAATATTAAAAGCAAGACACCAAAAGATTAAACTGTTTCCAAATAGCTTCATTCTAGAACAAGTTCAAAAATATGCATAGTAATACAGAAATATTCAGCATCCAATAAGAAAAAAATTCACAATTTCTGACATCCTATCAAAGATTAGCATATAAACAAGGAAGCAGGAAACACAACTCATAATGAGAATAATAAATCAACAAAAACAGGCCCAGAACTGACACAGGTATTTGGGGGGATTTTCTGAGTTTTCTTTTTCTATTGCATTATTTTTATTTTATTTCAGATTAATATGAGGATACAAATGTTTAGGTTACATTGTTTTCAATTTTAAGGTAAAGTTCAAGTTGTAGTTGAGCCCTTCACCTAGAGGACATGCTGAACACCTTCATATTGTGCACACTAGGTGAGAACTCACTAATTGCCCTCCTTCCTCCCCTTTCCTCTGTTCTTCTTCTCCCATCCACGTTGCTAGACTATACTTGTGACACAAATATTTGAACTATTGAATAGCAGACAATGACATGAAAATAGTTAAAATAACTCTATTCTGTATTCTCAAAAATCTGAAAGAAAGATTGGATATGTTAGGTAGAGACATTGAAGATATTCTTTTAAAAGATACAAATAAAATTATAGAGATAAAAACAATAATGTATGAGATAAAAATTACACTGATGACATGAATAACAGACTAGACATCATAGAAGAAATGATTAATGAACTTAAATACATAGCAATATGAGTGATCTATAATAAAACACAGAAAGAATGGAAGAAAAAAATGAAGAGGTAATCAATGAAATGTAGCACAATTTTACACATCTAATTTATATGCGATTGGCATGTATAAAGGAGAAGAAAGACAGAGGAGAATAGAAAAAATGTTTGAAGACATAATGGCTATTTTTTTTTCAAATTTAATACAACTAAAATTTACTTAGACATGTGTTAAGTAAACTGTGCAATAACTAAAGAAAAAAATCCAGCAGGGGAGAAATGGAAGTGTAGTGTTTAAGGTTCTTATGCTTTAGGTGAAATGGTATTAAATCAATGTAGATTGATAAATTTAAAAATGTGTGTGATAAGCCCTAAACTAACTACTAAAAGAGAAAAACAAAGAGTTATTGCTAATAAGCCAACACAAGAATTGAAAAGGAATTATGAAAAATAATCCAAAAGAAGGCAGAAAAAGAGGAAAAGAGGAACAAAGAACAAATGAGACAAATGGAAAGCAAATACTAAGATGGTCGATGTAAATCTGACCAATTGTCCAAACAATCCAATTAAAAGGTAGAGATTGTCAGATTAGAATTTTTTTTAAAGAAACATTCCAATGTATGCTATTTATAGGAAGCACATTTTAATATAAAGGCATAAATAGGTTAAAGTAAATGATGGAAAAATATGTATTCATTCTCACACTACTAAAAAGAAAGCTGGACAAGTTATGTTAAAAAACTACCCAAGGCAAGTGAAAGCACATATCCATACAAAGAATTGTACACACATGTTCATAGAGAATTTTTTTGTAATAGCCAAAAGCAACCAAAAGGCTCATTAACAGGTGAATGAATAAACAAATTTGTGCATATTCATGTAATGGAGTATCATTTAGCAATATAAAGAAATGAATCCTATTCTAATTATGCTAAATTAAGCCAACCCCCCCAAAAGAAGAATACATACAGTATAATTTTATTTATATAGAATTCAATAAAATGTAATGTTTATAATAATAGAAACATATCAGTGTTTATCTGAGGATGGGAGTGGGGACTGGAAAATATGGGAGTAAGTGATTATCAAGGAGCATGAAGAAACTCTTTAGGGTGACAAATATGATTACCTTGATTTTAGTGATTGTTTCGTGGGTGGATACATATGTCAAAACTTAAATTGTACACTTTAAACATGTTCAGTTTATTGTGTGCCAATTGTACTTCAGTAGAGTGGCTTAAAATGTCATTAATGTGCTTTATAATGTCAAAGTTCAATCTCTGAGATTAAGTGGTGTCTCCTCTCCCAAACCATCCCAACACTTCTTTTTTTTTTTCATTAAATCATAACCATACATTAATGCATTTATGGGGCACAATGTGCTGATTTTATATACAGTTTGGAATGCTTACACCAAACTGATTAACATAGCCTTCATCTCACTTACTTACTTGTTGTGGTAAGACATTTATACTCTACTCTTAATAAATTTCCCATGTACCCTTACGTCTTGAGGGTGAATTTAATGGGGAGGGAAAGAGAAAGAAAGCCCCTTGTTTTGTACACACACCCACATAAAAACACACATGTTCGTGTATATGCGTGTATACATTATATATACGTATATATATCACAAAAAACTGAATCAAGGGACAAAATGACAAAAGTGAGGGAATGTACATAAGAAAGTCAAGTTGGAAGTCAGACATGAGGTTAGGAAACAAAATGCTTAAGTGTACTCTCAAGATGGAAGTCATGAGTTTGGCTCTAAGGTTTCTAAAGGTCAACACAAAGAGGAAACAAAGATGGCAAAAAATAGGGAAAAAAAGAGTCCGAACATGAATTTCTTCCTCAGTGTTGTTACAGAAAGAAGAGATATTTTTAAAATATCCAAACACCCTCAGCACCCTGTCCTACAAATATTAGTATTATTGAACTATTCTTGTAATGTCCCTCAATATAGGTCAATAACATAAAGTGCGATTCAATAAAAATAGGCTTGGGGGAAGGAAGAAGGCAAAAACAGCATGGTCTAGGTTTGTGGTTCTCTGATGGTCTAAGTTAATCCAAGTACATTTAGAGTCTTTGAAGAAATAGGGGTTTGCATGTCTCTTGACTCCTTCACTTATAGTATAATGCTTTGGTTAATAGTTAACAGTGAATTCAAGTGCATACTCCCTGAACATATCTAAAGTACATATGTACTAAGTTTCTGGTGAAATGAACATCTAAAATTTGGAAAAAATGAAAATACAAAAGTTGTGCAGTCAAAGGAACACAAGCGTACAACTCCTCATAAAGATAGCCAATAAATTATATGCAAAGAAGGCTCTGGATTTTCTAAAAAGCAATTTGGGGTCTCCCTCTCAGATGAATTTATAGGTGATTGGAACACAAGGTCTATACCATAGAACATGCATGCAGAAATTTTAGCATAAAAATCTTCAAAGCTAGTATTACAAAATGCCAACTGTGACCATAAAATAGATATGGATGAAGTATAGAGAGGAAAGCAGATGAGGAGGCTGATAGTTACATTTGTTGATGAATACATGCCAAAATTTAAGTAAGGGAACATCTTAGGAAGCACTTTCAGAACTGAGTATTAAAAGCGACTGTATTTTTTAGCCAGAAAATATTCACAGTTGTAGAGTTGGAGAAAGGACATTCTTCCATCCAGACAGGGGTTCAGTTCCTGGTGGAGTCTCTTAACTTGGTTCTGAATTATCTTTTTCTATTATATTGCAAGTTCTACACATTTTTTCCTGCAAGACTCATGTTGCTTAGCCCCATATTGACATGCTAGTTTGACGCAATTGATTCCTTATATGTAATGCAGGTTTTCTCGTATCAGACCTTCAACCACTAACTACAGTAAATTCTCAGAAACCATAGACAATAAATTCAACAGAATATTCTGAAAGCTGTTAGCTTTTGTTGTTGTTCAACTTATTACCCTGAGAATGGTTTAACTATTTATTTCCGTGGTTCTTCACCTTTGGCCCCTTTGCTAAGCACCTCTTGCTGCCTCAGTGCTCATTGCAAGGTAGCAGTCTAAACACCTCTACTTTGGTCTGCAACAATTATTTCCAGATTTCCCCCCAAATCTAAGAGATTCTTTAGTTGGCTAGAATACAGAAAAAGCATTAGATACTTCCTCTGTGATGTTCCAGCCTCTATGGCAATTTGGGGGTTTTCTGATTCATATTCAAACCTTCCAGAGTTGTGACATTATTAGTTCAGGATTCTTGACTGAATTGCCAATAAGTATTAAGAATTTATTTTTCGGGGGGAGGAGCCAAGATGGCAGTCTGTAGCCAGCTTTCGGCAGATGCTCCTGTCCAGAAGGAGAGTTAAAGGACAGAAATTTAGTGAGAAAGCCAACGGTTTGGAGCTGAGCCAAGAGACAAGGTCGAGGAACACACATCAACCCTACTGGAGCGACCTGCAACCCCAAGGATACAAATAAAAGGTACAGAGCACATCACCAAGAGGACGGGAGTCCCCTCCCTCAAGAGAACAGCTTGCAGTATACGCCATACCTCCATACAAACAAGCGAGCAGAGTTCAGATGTCCTCCTACTCTACCCCATGGGAGAAACCCTCTAAAAACCGGACCTCCTTCCCCTGTGCTGCAGCACTCTCCTGCCAGGCATAAAGCTGTATAAAACTGTATATATTCTCTACCTGCAAGTTGGAATTCCCGGCACTCCCCTCCACTCTCACCTTGAGGTATAGAGGTCTGTCCCTCATGGAGTCCAGATTCTTTAACAATTTTTCGAGGGGGTGTGGACAGGGCATGGGTTGCCACTGGTCTGTGCTGTTCTCCTGGCTCGGGAGTGGAGAGAGAGTGAGCCAAAAACTGGCTGGCCAAAGCGGACCAAAGCTTTGCTAAATTTCGTCCATACCTGGCCCTCAGGGGATGACAGCTGAGACAAAGGGCTGAAGCTCAGAAGTATTAGCAGCCCAGCGTCTCCTCCACAGGGCAGAAATTATGCGAACTTGTTCTGTTCTATCAGCTTTTTCATTTACTTTACATCAATCAGGGACAGGGCTGGAACTGAGTGAATCACCCCAGCCTCCATCAAGTACCCAGGTTGTCAGGCTTCACCTCCCCCACCCCGCCAACACCGACATAACTGGTGGACTGGCTGAGGAGCCACAGAGCCCCATGTGACCTAGGCAGGCACAAACCTCTAGAGCATCTGCTCATTGGAGGGAACTGGACCACAGCCCTGCAGGGTTACCAGAGACTGGGTGCGACAGAGGAGCAAGGTGGGGAAAGAGGCATCAACCTTCCCAGGCTAATTTACTGGCTTGGGGGGGGAGCTCCTGAGCTCACAGAAACTGGAGTGAGTTATACTAAAGCTGCCAGCAGACTTCTGCTGTCTAGTCGCCAGAGACTTTTCCACTCTTTGATTGGAGGTTGATACTGCCTAGGACAATTGATCAGTACCTCTTTAACTGGGCCAATCACCCGAGGACTTTCCAACATTGTACACTGGGTGTGTGGTAGTGGGAAGGTTTGATTTTCCTTTCCAAGTGTTGTGGGAGAATACTCGCAGAGGGGCTGCTTTGCTTAACCTGACCCTCAGGGGATGAAAGCTGAGACAAAGGGCTAGAACTCACAGACAGAGTAAAACCCATTTGCAGCCCCAGTCTGATCAAGGAAAATAGCCTTGACAGAAATAAATTCTGCGAATTTGTTCTGTTCCAGCAGCAACATCAATCAAGGACAGGGCTGGAACTGAGTGAAACGCCCCAGCCCCTGTTAAGTACCCAGGTTGTCAGGCCTCACGTCCCCCTGCTAAACAGTGACAGGGAGTAATGGACTGGTTGTGGAGCCACAGACCTCACTGTGACCCAGGCAGGCGCAAACTTCTGGAGCATCGGCTCATTGGAGGAAACTGATCACAAATGTTACCATCGACTGCGTATGACAGAGGGGCAAGGTTGGGAAGGAGGCATCAACCTTCCCAGACTAATTTACTTGCTGGGGGGAGGGTGCCCTCCTGAGCTCACAGAGCATTGAAGTGAATTATACAAGAGCTTCCAGCAGATCCCTGCTGTCTAGTTGTCAGAGACTTTTTTAACTCTTCCATTTGAGATCGGTGCTGGGTAGGACAATTGATTAGGACCTCTTCAGTTGGGCTAATCACCCAAGGACTTTCCAAACTGGTACCCTGGGTGTGTGGTAGTGGGAAGGTTTGATCTGGCTTTTTCAATTGTTGCCTGTGGGGGGTGCAGCAACGTAACTCTGGTATTACTTCACAGCTCAGATTTCAATCCAGAGTAACAGATTCTCTAGGGTAAGACAAAGACCAGCTGAAAATAAGACAGAGACACTTAACCCCGCCATGCCAAGAAGGTCCCCAGTTTTGCAAACAGTGGCAAAACTCTAGGGGAAAAGGTACAGACACCAGTCCAAGCTTCTAAGCAAAGAACTGGTCAATCACTGCTGCTAGAACTCCCAGCCCAAATTGTCCTTATCTACTCATCTAGCCAAACGGTGTAAAATTAATCATGGGGTGGAATCAATGGAAAAGCTCTGGAAATATGAACAACCAGACTAGGTCAACCCCCCTAGGAATAATCTGGTGGACACAAGCGAGGATCCTATGCATAAACAGATGGCTGAAATGTCAGAAATTGAATTCATAATATGGATTGCAAACAAGATCAATAAAATAGAGGAAAAGTTGGATCTAGAAATTCTGGGTGCATTTTAAAAATTGTCTCAAGAAGTCAAGGAATTCAAAGACCAAATGACCAAAGATTTGGACACATTGAGGCAAGAAATTGCAGCCCTCAAAGATCGGAGAAACAAAGTAGAATCCCTCAGCAACAGAATGGAGCAAGCAGAAGAAAGGATTTCTGATATGGAAGACAAAGCTATCAAAAGCTCCCAAACCGACAAAGAGATAGAGAAATGAAAGGCAAAAACAGATCATTCTCTCAGACAGCTCTGGGATAATTCAAAGAAACCCAACATTCGCCTTATAGGGATACCTGAAAACAATGAAGTGGCGTCACAAGGCCCAGAGCCTCTTCTCTATGAGATTATGAAAGAGAATTTTCCAGACATGCCAAGAGATTCTTAAATTCAGATAGCAGACAGTTTCAGAACCCCAGCATGACTCAACCCGAATAAAACATCACCCAGGCACATGATAATTAAGTTCACTAAAGTTAATATGAAGGAGAAAATTTTGAAAGCAACCAGACGTAAGAAATCTATAACCTACAAGGGGAAGAATATTAGAATAAC
>CAUYON010006480.1:0-44707 GCA_963573935.1 Arctocebus calabarensis | reverse complement strand
ATTTTTTTCCAAAGTCTCAAAAAATAGACAACTGATGTTTAGAAATGAAAATAGAGGATAATTAGAAGAAACAGATCATGCCAAATCTTATAGACAATAGAAAAAGAAGATATACTTCAAATTCATTCTATTTCATCTGGGTGTAGCTGATATTAAAATTGGAAAAAATATATTATTATAAAGGGAAATTACAAACATATTTCACTTATAAATGAGGATGCAATATCCTAAACAACATATTAACAAGTTGAATTAAAAATTATAGTTCAAATAATGTGCTGTGGTCAAAATTAAATCTTATTTATGTGAGAATTAGTCACTCTTTTCTTTTTTTTCTTTTCCTTCCCCCTCCCCCTTCCCTCCTTTTCTCTCTCTACTCTCCCCTTCCCTCACCCCCCCACCATGTCATTAATTGGCCTCATATCAAAGTTGAATAGATAGAATTCATGCTTCTCCATTCCTGTGATGCTTCACTAAGAATAATGTGTTCTACCTCCATCCAGGTTAATACAAATGCTGCAAAATCTCCATTTTTAAAAATGGCTGAATAGTATTCCACGGTGTACATATACCTCAGCTTGCCAATCCATTCCTGGGTTGAGGGGCATTTAGGTTGTTTCCATATTTTAGCGATTGTAAATTGAGCTGCAATAAACAGTCTAGTACAAGTGTCTATAATAAAAGTTTTTTTTTTCCTTCTGGATAGATGCCCAGTAATAGGATTGCAGGATCAAATGGGAGGTCTAGCTTGAGTTCTTTGAAGTGTCTCCATACTTCCTTCCAAAATGACTGTATCAGTTGCAGTCCCACCAGCAGTGTAAAAGTGCTCCTTTCTCTCCATATTCACTCTGGCATCTGCAGTTTTGAGGTTTTGTGATATAGGCCATTTTCACTGGGGTTAGATGGTATCTCAGAATGGTTTTAATTTGCATTTCTCTAATAATTAGGGATTATGAGCATTTTTCATGTTTGCTAGCTGTTTTTCTGTCTTCTTTAGAGAAGGTTCTGTTCATCTCTCTTCCACATTGATGTATGAGATTGTTGCCTTTTTCATGTAGATTAATTTAAGTTCTCTATAGATCCTAGTCATTAAGCTTTTGTCAGATTCAAAACATGTAAATATCCTTTCCCATTGGGTAGCTTGTCTATTTGCCTTGGTTGTTGTCTCCTTAGCTGTACAGAAGCTTTTCAGTTTAAATCCCATCTGTTTATTTTTGTTTTTGTTGTAATTGCCAGGGCAGTCTTCTTCATAAGGTCTTTCCCCAGGCCCATATCTTCCAGTATTTTTCCTATGCTTTCTTTGAGGATTTTTGGCATTCTATGTCTTAAATTTAAGTCCTTTATCCATCTTAAATCAATTTTTGTGAGTGGAGAAATGTGCAGGTCCAGTTTCAGTCTTTAAACGTGGATATCCAACTGGAGTCTTTCCCCCAATGGAAGTTCTTGTTTGATTTATCAAAGATTAAGTGGTTGTAAGTTGTTGGTTTCATTTCCTGGTTTTGTATTCAATTCCAAATGTCTATGTTTCTTTTTTTTTTTGGTGCCAGTACCATGATTTCTTGACCACTATGGCCTTGTAGTACAGCCTAAAATCTGGTATGGTGATGCCCCCAGCTTTGTTTTTATTACTAAAAATTGCCTTAGCTATATGGGTTCTTTTTTCCAGTTCCATACAAAATGTAGAATTATTTTTTCCAAGTCTTGAAAATAGGATGTTGATATTTTAATAGGGATGGCATTGAATCAGAAGGTTGCTCTGGGAAGTACAGACATTTTAACAATGTTGATTCTTCCAAGCCATGGACATGGTATGTTCTTCCATTTGTTAAAGTCCTCTGCTATTTCCTTTCTTAGGGTTTCATAATTTTCTGTATAGAGGTCCTTCACCTCTTTTGTTAAGTATGTTCCTAGGTATTTCATTTTCTTTGAAGCTATTGTGAAGGGGATTCTGTCCTTAATTAAGTTCTCATCTTGACTGTTACTGGCATATACAAGGCTACTGATTTGTGGATATTGATTTTGCAACCTGAGATATTACTATATATTTTGATCACTTCCAGGAGTTTTGTGGTGGCATCTTCTCTAAGTATAAGATTATATCATCAGCAAAGAAGGAGAGTTTGACCTCTTCTGCTCCCATTTGGATGCCATTTATTTCCTTCTCTTCCCTAATTGTATTGGCTAGAACTTCCAGCACTGTGTTGAACAGTAATGGTGACAGAGGACAACCTTGTCTGGTTCCAGCTCTAAGTGGAAAAGCTTTCAGTTTAACTCCATTCAGCAAACTATTAGCTGTAGGTTTGCCATAGATAGCTTCACTCAGTTTAAGAAATATGCCACCTATGCCTAAACTCTTCAGCGTTCTAATTAGAAAAGGATGCTGGATTTTATCAAATGCTTTTTCTGCATGTATTGAGAGGATCACATGGGTTTTGTTTTTGCTTCTGTTGATATGGTGAATAATGTTTATGGATTTATGTATATTAAATCAGCTTTGCATCCCTGGGATAAAATCTACTTGGTCATGATGTATAACTTTTTAGATGATAAGCTATAACCTATTAGCTAGGATTTTGTTGAGAATTTTATTAGTGAAATTGGTCTGAAGTTCTCTTTTTAGTTGAGTCGTTTCCTGGTTTTGGTATCAGGGTGATGTTTGCTTCACAGAATGTGTTGGGGAAGATTCCTTCCTCCTCAATTTTTTGGAATAATTTCCAAAATATAGGAATAAGCTCTTCTTTGAAGGTTTGATAGAATTCTGGTGTGAAGCCATCCAGACCAGGACATTTTTTGGTTGGGAGATTTTTTATTGTTTCTTTGATCTCAGCACTTGAAATGGTCTGTTTGGGAGATCTGTTTCATCTGGGCTAAGTCTAGGAAGAGGGTGTGATACCAAATATTGATCCATTTCCTTCACATTGTCAAATTTCTGGGCATAGATTTTCTGGAAGTATTCAGAGATCTCCTGTATCTCTGTGGCATCAGTTGTTATATCTGCTTCATCATTTCTGCTTGAGGTTACTAGAGATTTTACCTTTTTATTTCTAGTTAATCTGGCCAAAGGTTTATCTATTTTATTTATTTTTCAAAAAACCAGCTCCTTGTTTCATTAATTTTCTGAATGATTCTTTTGTTTTCAATTTCGTTAATCTCCGATTTAATTTTGAGTATTTCTTTTCTTCTTAGAATTGTTCTTCTTCTTCTTAGATTGTTCTTCTTTTTCTAATTCCATGAGATGGCTTGTGAGTCTGTTGATGTGCTCTTTTTCTCTTTCTGTGAATGGACTCTCCCAAAATAAGATGAATAAAATGCTACCCCACTTATACATTATCTCAATAAATGTCAATGGCTTAAATTCCCCACTGAAGAGCCATACATTGGCTGATTGGATTAAAAAACACAAGCCATCCATTTTCTGTCTGCAGGAAACACACCTCACGTCAAAAGACAAATTAAAATTCAGAGTTAAGGGTTGGAAGTCAATTTTTTAGGCAAACGGAATTTAAAAGAAAACAGGGATTGTAATCTTATTTTCAGATACATCTGGATTTAAAGCAGCTAAAGTCAAAAATGACAATGATGGTCACTCCATATTGGTCAAGGGAAAAATACAATAAGAAGACATTTCAATTCTAAATATTTGTGCATCCAATTTAAATACTCCCAGATTCTTGAAACAGACCTTACTTACTCTGAGAAATATGATATCCTATCTATTGCATCATGATACCAGAGCTGGACAGATCCTCTAAACAGAAATTAGACACAAATTAGATATAAGAGATTTAAATGAGACACTAGAACAACTGTGCTTGATAGACGTATGTAGAACACTTAATCCCAAAGATAAAGAATGTACATTCTTCTCATAGTTACATGGAACATTCTCCAAATGGATCATATCCTAGGACACAAAATAAACCTTAACAGAATCCAAAGAATTGAAATTTTACCTTATATCTTCTCAGACCACAAGGTACTAAAAGTGGAACTCAACTCCAACAAAAACGTTCAACCTCCCACAAAGGCATGGAAGTTAAACAACCTTATGCTGAATGACAGTGGGTGCAGGTAGAAATAAAAAAAGGAAATCATTAACTTCCTTAAGTACAACAACAATGAAGACACAAGCTACCAAAACCCGTGGGATACTGCATAAGCAGTCCTGAGAGGAAAATTTATCGCTTTAGAGGCCTACATTCAAAAAACAGAAAGAGAGTATGTGGCCCTGTTTATACCAGGTGGGTGGCCCTGTTTGTATCAGGTGAGTGGCCTTGGCTGTACTGGGTGGGTGGCCTTGTTTATACTGAGTGGGTGGCCCTGTCTGTCCCTGTCTGAGTAGGTGGGCTGTTTATATCGGGTATGTGGCCCTGTGTCCTGGAGGGGTGGCCCTGTCTGTACTGGGTGGGTGGCCCTGTTTGTATCAGGTGGGTGGCCCTGTTTATATTAGGTGGGTGGCTCTGTCTGTACCAGGTGGCTGGCCCTTTGTCTCAGGTGGGTGGCCCTGTATCCGGGGTGGGTGGCTCTGTCTGTACCAGGTGGGTGGCCTTGTGTCCTGGATGGGTGGCCCTGTCTGTACTGGTTGGGTGGCCCTGTTTGTATCAGGAGGGTGGCCCTGTATCCTGGGTGGGTGGCCCTGTTTATATTAGGTGGGTGGCTCTGTCTGTACCAGGTGGGTGGCCCTGTGTCTCAGGTGGGGGGCCCTGTATCTGGGGTGGGTGGCTCTGTCTGTGCCAGGTGGGTGGCCCTGTGTCTCAGGTGGGGGACCCTGTATCTGGGGTGGGTGGCTCTGTCTGTACAAGGTGGGTGACCTTGTGTCTCAGGTGGGGGGCCCTGTATCAGGGGTGGGTGGCTCTGTCTGTACCAGGTGGGTGGCTATATATCCTGGGTGGGTGGCTCTGTCTGTACCAGGTGGGTGGCTGTATATCCTGGGTGGGTGGCTCTGTCTGTACCAGGTGGGTGGCTATATATCCTGGGTGTGTGGCTCTGTCTGTACCAAGTGGGTGGCTGTATATCCGGGGTGGGTGGCTCTGTCTGTGACGGGTGGGTGGGCTTCCTCTGCTCTGCCTTCCCTCCTTGCCACTCAGGGTCTCCCCATGTGCACCTGTTCTTGCCTCCTGCCTATAACACCAAGAGTGTCCCCTTCATTTCTGGGTGTCCCATCCACAGGGAAACTGCCTTCCTGGGAGAGAGGAAACATGTCTTTCATCCCCTCTATAGAATAACAGAGAATATACCGGCACCCTGCCTGTCACACGGTGTCCCTGTTAATAGCCCGGTCTTGTCCATTCCTCAGCTCTGATACCAGGAAACATTAGCCATGAAGTTACAGAAGTTCTTAGAAAAGCCTGTTGGCATCACATTGTAAGTCCAAAATAATCACTTGAGCTTTTTCTTGTTCTCTTCCTAACAAACTGAATCTTGATTAGCTGAAAACTTCTGCTTCAGACAATTGCATCATTTGTACTTTTTGTAAAATGACAACAGCTCTGAAGGAAACCTATGGCTATGCCTTATGGCGTCATCAGCAACCTGCCCCCAGTACCTTTCCTGCAGTTTTGGATATTGAAGGTATGTAAGATCTGCAAATCACTCAAGTCCTATATCTGTGCTAAACCTGGGGTTTAGATCCACACAGATCTTATGTCCTTAAACTTTTTCAGCATATTAGTCTTCATTGTGAGTGTCGTGGGCTAGAAGCTGTTGTTGCGAGTGAGAGCTCTGTGCCCAGGCAGCCGCCAGATTCACAGCTCAGATGGGCTGTTCCCCCTGCAGACCACTCTCCTCTGACTTGCCTCCACCTTCTCCTTCTGTAGATTTGCATCACAAAGGGGAAGGGGATCTCAAAAGAGAAGTAGGGCTGTGAGAGCAATGCTGCCGAATCCTTGTTGGGGATCGAGTGGTCTGGAGACTGGACCTCCAGGTGGTACCAGCACCCACCCAGCAGCTCACGCCCCCTGTGCCGAATCTGGCGGAGGGTAGAGAGGAACCCAGCTGGAGACTTTGGCAGGTCAGAGTGGAGATGCTAGAGATTAAACATGCGACAAGCAATGTGGTAAAATGTAACTGAGGGTAAACATCAGTGGGCACGACACTGAAGCACCTAACAGACCCGGGAGCGCACAGGCCTGGTTTATCTTAAAGCAAACTTGGGACTAAGAAGGAGCATGAAGGCTCAGGGCTTGTAGGTCAGTGGCTCAGGTGCCAGCCACATACACCAGAACTGGTGGGTTCGAATCCAGCCCTGGCCTGCCAAACGGCAATGACATTGACAACCAAAAAAATAGCCAGGCATTGTGGCGGGTGCCTGTAGCTACTTGGGAGGCTGAGGCAAGGGAATTGTTTAAGCTCAAGAATTTGAGGTTGCTTTGAGCTGTGATGCCACAGAACTCTACGGAGGGCGACATAATGAGACTCTGTCTCAAAAAAAAAAAAAAAAAAAGAAGGAGCATGAAATCATGAAATCCCAGGATGGAAAAGTCAGGCCCAGACCGTGAAGACCCTGTAGAGCAGACTGGGCATGCTGGATTTTAATCCTCCCCGAAGCTGCTGAAAGTTCTGGCTCCTGTGTGTATTTCAGCCCAGGTGACTGCAGTCTGGAAAGTGGACTGGGGGAGAGCAGGAATGTGGGCAGCCCAGTGTGGCCGTGGAGGGTGATGATGGGCCAGAGAAGCCGACCACAGAACGTGGACTTGTGTGACTGTGTGTGGGCAGTGGAGGGTGTGGCCATCAATTTCCGGTGGTCCCTACACCCTATATGGGGTGTGAGAGGTTCAGTATCTTCCCCACAGGTGGACATTGGATAAGGATTTTGATTCATCTTTCCCCTCCCCTAAATAATTTTCTAGGCAGATTTTATTTTTTTATTTAAATGTTTCATCAATACTTCAGCTTTTCTATATGGCAACATGAAGAGAATGATCCATTTGCATTTCCCACTCAGTAAATTTTTTCTTTATTCAGTAGTATTTCTAGTTATCTTCAGTACTAGCCTTAAAATTTCAGAATCTGTATCTGGGCTTGTTGTTCTGTTACTTGCACGTACTATTTATTCTTGTCTGAAGGAAATACTTAACTTTCTTACTTTGTGTTCTTTATAAAATATTTTATATCATAAAGAATGATTCTTCAAATAGTTTATCATTATTTTTATTTATCTTGGCTCTTTAATTTTTCTTGCTTTGGACTAAGCCTTTAATTCGTTTTCATTATGTGTATTTAAAAAATTTTTATTTCTATTTTCTCTGTCAATTAATTAATTGGGGAGAGTGGATACATAATGATAATCAATCTACATTTCCATTAATATGTAAACCTGATTTATTTGACATTCTTTAATATCTCTAAACTGATGTTTCTAATTTCTTACATTGATGTCATACATAACTAGTCTTAGACTTACTTCTCCATAATTCATTCTTTTGAGATTATATTTTTTCCCCGTTGCTTATTTCTAGGCAGATTTAATGAGTGAACACAGAGGTAGGGAGTTCAGGCTTCTTTTGTGACAGGTGGAGAGGGACCTGGGGGTGGCAGTAAAGAGGAGTCATCAAGATGTTGAGTCTTGTCTGTGTGGACGTGAATTCCTTCAGGTTTTGGCAAGATTAGCTGTGAAGAGGACTCTCACTCAGCAAAATCTTTAGTCACCAAGAGGGACTGATTAGTAACACGGCGGGAAGCAAGTTAGAGATGCTGCCAGGCTACCACGAGTCAAGAGCTCGTCTGGGAGCCGCAGCCACAGCTCGGCACAAGGCGGAGGACGGGTGTCCCACCACAGGCCCTCCATTCCTGTGGGGAGGACAGACGACCCTCTCCGTGCAGATAAGTAAGTGGAACAGCAGGAAGTGGGACTTACTCAGGGAAGTAGACGTGGTGATGTGACAGCAAGTGACCGAGAGGCCCCTGCTGGCTGAGCTCTGACAGCCAGGAAAGAGTTTGCCACGCACGGCCTTGCATTGCCTGATGAGATTGGCAGGCCCGGCTAAGGCTCCCAAACAGTGAGCAGCCTGGATTTCGGGAGAGATGCTCTCTCTAGCACAAGGACTTTCCTGACGGGACTGCCCCTTGTCGGCCCAGAGTCATCCAGGGAGTTGACCTCCAGCCTGGATCTCCTGTGTGAGAGGAAGAGAAGGAGGGGTGCCCAGCCCCCTCCGTGTCATTCCCCCTCTGCTAAAATGGGTCGGGAGCAGTCTGGGCAGTGGCCGCCTGCCTGTGCGTGCAAACTACCTCTCACGGAGATTGAAAAAGACCCTTTCCAGAAGATTAAAGAAAAGTGTAAATGCAGATTTCATTTATCGTCCTCTCTAGAGTCACCCCATTGTCACAGCCCTGTGGCATCTCAGACCAAATCCCAACCCCATGGTGTGGCAGCTCAAAACCCCAGGCAAGCCCCAGCAGTCCTTCCAGCCACTTGTCATCAGGCTCTCAAATCCCAGGTAGCCCAAATGCTGGTCAGTTCTCCAAAGCCACAGTCTACAGCTTAAGAAATCTGTCCCCGTGCCGGGAATACACGCCCTCTGCTCTCCGTCTAGTGAAGAGAATTGTCCTTCAGAGTTGACCATAACATCCCCTGGAGCCTCCTCAGAGGTGCTCGCTCTCTGATCTCTGCCCACGTAATCCCGTGTGGTGACGAGTGTTACAGCACAGGGCAGAGGCTCTCTTAGAGTGAGCCTGGAAACTGACTTGCGTGGTAGATCAAAAGTCAGATATCATTAATTTCATAAACTTCAGCCTAATAGTTGTTTATTTTTTTGACTTTAAAAGGAATAGAATCCCTAATTTTTATCTGGACCAGTGGCTGCTCATTAGATTATACTTGGCAAGTGTGGTCCACAGAGTAATTTCTGATCCATGAGATCTAAGCCAATGCATTAACTAACAGCCCCTGGAAACCTTTCTGAAAGACAGCTTGTGCCTGCCCTTGGGTATTTTTTCATAGTTCTTCTATCCTGCTGCCTGGAATGCACAGATGATCATAGGAGCTCTGGCAGCTCTTTTGGAGCATGATGGTAAAGGTGAACTTTTTAGAGATTATGAAGTGATGACCAATTTCTGGGGCCTTTGGTGACAAAACTGCCAATGCCTTGGACTAGAGAATTTTTTTCTTTTCTTTTTTCTTTTTTGAGACAAGGTCTCACTTTATGCCCTTGGTAGAGTGCAGTGGTGTCATAGCTCACAGAAACCTTCAATTCCTGGGCTCAAGCGATTGATCTTCTTGCCAAAGTTTTTCATTTTTAGTAGAGACAGGGTCTCACTCTTGCTTAGGCTGGTCTCGAACTCCTGAGCTCAAGGGATCCACTCACTTCGGCCTTCCAGAGTGCTGGGATTACAGGCCTGAGCCACCACGCCCAGCCATGAGAATTTCTATTTTACTATGCCACTGTTGGAACCTGCTCCTGACTGGCACACAGTGATTTTTAATTATTTCCTTATCGTTCCTCAATGATAGGAATTGTATTTTAAATCTTTGTGCCTTCAATCATCAGGCAGCAACAGCTAAGCGTGGCATATGTTATATCCTCAATAGTGTTTGTAAAGTAAAATGTTTCATTATTATTTTGAACAAAGCGACTCAAGTATAGATTATGTGAATGAAAGGCAGTATTTAAATAATACCAAAATTAGGACAAATAGACTCTTTGAAAGAGCACCAGGAAATAAATGGGAAAATACCTCAAAATCCAACCCACAGACATTTTTCATAGCCAACAGTATCAACGCATCTTAAAGCCCGACAATAAGATTTCACTTTGGTAAGAAAACTCAGCCAAGGTACTTACTCTGAGACTCAAAGGATGGAGGTTAGTGAATAATAAACTAAGTAAATGGTCAATAAACCCTTTTGGAGAAAGATAGAAGAAAAAAGGAATAATAGTTGACAATTCACACAACTTCCTCTGATAATTGACTTTGATGGGGCTTAATGTGAAGTAGAAACTGCACACTTAACTTCCAGGGAATCAATAACGTCTGAGTCTCTGTAGCTCCAGCCATTATCCTTTCCAAAATCGAAAGGGTCAAAGACTCTGCTTCTTCCCTTTGTAAATTATGGCTTTGTGTTTAACTGCCAGGAACATTATAAACTCTGACTCTGGAAATAACAGGCCATGAAATTATTATAAATCAAAAACCAAGCATACAGCTTCCAGATGACCATATATTATCAGAAATTGCAGGCCACACCCAATTCAATGCAGTCTACTGGGTTGGGCCTCAGTTGTGAAATTATAGCAACCCTATTTTCTCTTGATACGAAAAGTTTATTAGGTATAACAAAACAATCAAAATAATCGATTTATAAATCTAAACAAGCCATCAGGGTGAAGGGGCCCTGGTGAATGTTAGGGTCAATGTCTAAATCAATAATAACACGACTAGTAACCCTCTGGGGCACCTTGAGGATCAGTTTTGCTGCTGTTGCAAAGGAAATCACCAGCAATCAAATGTAACAGCAACACAGTGACACGTGTCAGGCAAAGTAGATCTGATTCCCTTCCTCCCATCAGGGGAGGTGAAGCCCAGTCATCATTTCAGCCACTGAAAACAACTTGCCGAGGAAAACATGTTCTTGCTACTCGGAGGCACACAGCAGGCAGAGCATCATAGAAGTGGAAGGTGGGGATGTGGGATTCTGCTCTGCTGGCCTGGCGGAAACAGTTGACTTCCCCTGAGTTAGTGTTTCCTATGTAAAATGAGGAAATAATGGTTTCAGAGAGAGTATATGAGCTGGGAAGCGTTTTGGAGGGCTCCCACTGCCCAGGAGGCACTGTGAGACCTGGGGTGGCAGAGAGGGGGGCCTCAGAGCTGGTGGCACCAGTGAAGTCTGAGTGGTGGGAGGAGACAGGCACCTGGTTTCTGAGAACAGGGCGGAGCCAGGTGAGCAGCAGGTGTAGGCTGCAGGGCAGTAGTGACTTGGTGGAAGTGAGAGGGGGGCGCTGGCTTCAGTGCCAACTTGAATATTTTGCCTGTCTTCCTTCAGCAACCTTCTCCACACAATCTCAGGTAGCTTCGTAAAGCTGTCGACTCACAGCATTCCCCCAGTGACCCACATCATGTGTATTAGTTTCTGCGAGCTGCTGTAACAAAGGACCACAAAGTAGGTGGTTTATAACAAGAGAAACTCATTTTCTCGAAGTTCTGGAGGCCAGAACTCTGAAATCAAGGTGTCAGCAGGGACGTCTCTCTGAAGGCTCCAGGGAAGAACTGAATCCCTCCTGGCCTCTTCCCAACGTCCGGTGTCTCCAGGCAGGGACCCTTGCTGTCGGGGTTTGCAGAGGTGTCACTCTGATCTCTGCTTCTATCTTCATGTCTCCTCCCCTGTGTCTCTCTGTGTCCTCTCCATTTCTTATGAGGACTCTGGGATTCAAGGCCACCTTAGTCCATATGAGTTCATCTTAATTCACTTAATTACATCTAAGTTGGCCATTTAACCTTTCTGCCTCAGTTATTCAATTTTCAAAAGAATGATAATTAGGCCTTGATTAGAAAGAAGGGCAGGAAGGGACAGAGGAAGGGAGGACAGGAGGTAAACCAAGTATCCGGCTTGATCAGAATGCTTGTGGTGACGGCCTGTGCAGTCTGTGAGATCGTGGATTGGAGCAGTTACCATGTGAAAATGTTCACGTGGACTGCCACTACACTACGAGTTGTGTGTACTCACGACATAACTGAATTTTAAAGATTAGTTGAGAAATAGTGTTAATATTAAAGTATTTTTCCTGTTATGATCAGAAAAGAATAGTAACACTCAACACCTCACGACCCTTGCTGCTTCTCAGTCTTGTCCTGGGCACATTCTCATTCTGTCTCTTCCGTGGGAATAACATCAGGAAGCGGGGTGCCCTGGAAGTGGAGGATTGTACGTCAGGAAGCGGGGTGCCCTAGCAGTGGAGGATTTTGCGAGCAGTGGGAATTTGTCCTTTGGGATGATCCCTTCAGACATTTTCCTGTCACTGTGGAGTCCATTCTTCTCTTCAGATGCAAGCGCAGCTTGTGGCCGGTCTAGGAGCTCTTGGGGTTACTGGTCACGCTTCGCTTGCTACCTTCTCCTTAGGGTACAGGACAATGCCGAATGCCACGACTCACTCTAAATCAGCCTTAAATGAAATCTGAAAATTGTAAAGAACATAAGATAAATAATAGTTTCACTGCTGTGTGGATATGGCAGAAATCATGGGGGTTACTCAGATGATCAAGTAGGAGGGACTTTGCTCGGCCCCATCCCTGAGGGTGCGGAGTGACCGAGGACCACCGCAAACAGATAGATGAAGGTAGAAAACTGCAGATGTGTTGACAGGGGCCCTCTTGGGGATGAGGAGGGATTCCCCGCTTTCTCCCTAGTTTCCAAGGATTACCCATGAGCACTATGGGGGCACCCTGTAATTTCTGGAGAATGTATCACCCCCTGTATTGTGGGTTCAATAGTCTTGCAACCCAGAGTTCGTCCCAGTGCCTTAGAGCAGAGATTTTAACCCACAGGAAGAAAGCGCACACATTTCTTTCCCTCACACTGCAAAGACTTAATCATTGACTTTCAACAAACTTGAAAAAAAAATACATACAAAAAGGAAAAATGAAATTCAGGGTAGGTTACACAATTTGAAGTGGTGGTTAGAATTTTTCTTTTCCCTTAGAAAATCACATCTCTTGTTTATATGTTATGGCTTGCTTCTGGGTGTTTGATTTTATTGTTGTAATTTTTATTTTGTACTGTACTGTTTCTTGGGAGTAAATAGAAGAAGAACAATGGAAGAAAGAACTACGGGGAATTTTAGACATGAGGCTTCATCCTCCTGGCGAGTGTGCACGCAGGAGAGATTGGGCTTGGGAGCAGGTGGAGTTTGGGAGTAGGATAACTGGTGTGACAGGAACAGGAAGGGAATGGGTGTTGAAGCGAGTCACACACGTATGTAGAAAGCCCAAATTCAACTCATGAGCCTCGGGGGCACAGAAAGACCCGAGCCTGTGTCCAGTTTTTGTGTGGGGTGCAGTTTATGTGGCCCGAACATGCAGAGTAAGTTGATAACTGAAGCTGCGGTAGAGTGACTCAGCAAGACAAAGCCCAAATGCCCTTCCACTGAGGTGGCAGTGTTCGTCTGAAGACGGGCTGGGCCCCGGTTCACACCCTCACTACTGTCGATGACATCATGGTCTTTACTTTCTCTTTCCTTCTTCAGGGCTGTGATTTTGCTCTGCGGATTTTCCTTCCCAGGAGACTTTTGTTTCTCTATTATTAGAGTATCAATGTCTTTATATAGTGATCAAGAAAATGCCATGAAGGCTATCTGTAACAGTATGGTAAAAATATTTCTGATTGTATATGAAGCACATTCTGCTATATGATTGCACTAATGTACACAATTATGATTTAATAATATTATTTTAAAAAGTTCAGCCTTGTGTATTCTAAGTCATCTCTCATCACCACTCAATTCTGATCTTATTGAATGAAAAGCAGATATGGACAATGGGTAAATTAATGAGCTGGTGTGTTCCCGTAAAACCTTACTCATAAAAATATAGCCAGTGTGGCCTGCGGGTTACAGCTTTCTAACTCGGCTTCTGCATCTTGACTGTGCATATGAATCCCATTTTAACTATACTAAATACATTTTTTTAATTTCATTTTTTATTTTTTTTAAGTATATTTTTTTCAGGTTAATGTGAGGGTAAAAACAACCAGAACAAAATATTTGATTTTGTTAGGCAGAGTTTCTCTTGTGTTTGTGTCCCCCACACAAAAGGTGTGCCATAAACCCCCACCCAAGCCCACTCAGTGAGAACACCCCAACTGCCTCCCTCTCCCCATCATTCTCCCACCCCATCTTGAATTGACATGAGTTTTTCTCCTATGTGGGCATGCATCAGATCATCTACTGGCTTCATATTAGTATTGAGTACATTGGATAATTGTTTTTCCATTCTTTTAACACTTTATGAAGAAGAATGTGATTCAACTCCATCCAGAATTGTACAAAAGATGTGAGCTCAGCTTGGCGTCCATAGCTCAGTGAGTAAGGGCGCCAGCCACATAGACCAAAGATGTCAGGTTCGAGCCCAGCCCAGGCCCCCTAAGCAACAATGACAACTGCAACTAAAAAAATAGCTGGGTGTTGTGGCAGGCACCTGTAGTCCCAGCTACTCGGGAGACTGAGGCATGAGAATCACTTAAATCCAAGAGTTTGAGGTTGCTGTGAGCTGTGATAGCACAGTACTCTACCAAAGACAACATAGTGAAACTCTGTCTCAACAAAACAAAACAAACAAACAAAAAAAGTGAAGTCACCATCTTTTTTATGACTACAGAGTACGCCATGGTGTTCATGTACCACAATTTGTTAATGCATTCCTGAGTTGCAGGGCACTTATGCTGTAAAATATGTTTTGTTTATTTGTTGTTTGTTTGTTTGTTTACTAGGTCATTCAGGGACTCCTCCTTCTTAAACTTACTAGTAGCTAAGTAGTTAATTTACTTATGAACATAAGACAGTTATTTTAAAAGTTAATTTCAGCTAAAATCCTTTTATAATATACACATTACCAAATGCTAGAAGAGCAGAATTAATGTGATGTTTACACTGATCACAAGTACTAAATTGTAATTCCATATAAATTCATAACAGATTATGTGTATAATACAAGTCTGTGAAATTTTTATTACGAGCAGTTTAATACACACTTAAAATTTATTTTAGAATCAAACATGTAAAGGGTAAGACCCACTTTTATTTCTTTAGCTTTGTGTAAAGAGAATTGGAGATTACCTATTAAGGATTTGTGAATGTAAAATCTAAACCTTATTGCACTGTGGGCACCACAACATCAAAAATCAAGGGCATATGTAATTAATTTGTATTGTTGCCATTGTAATTATCTACATTATGTCTGACAAGATGAAACTGAGCTATGAAGAACTAAGTGAGCTACTAAAAACAATTGCATATTTAAACACACTTTTTGTCATAACAAATCTTAGCTGCATGCAGTATTTTAAAAATTGCAAATCAGGCCAAGAATAAAATAGAATTTGAAAGCAATAAATAAATCAAAGTGTGTATCAGAAGGAAGAACAAAAATATACCCAGGATGTTTGACTCCCAAACATTTTATAAGTTGGTTTCCAAGTTAAAAAATTTTCAGGGTTATATGTCATAAAGGGTTTCTACATACCCCAGCACCTTTGCAGAAGACAAACAAGGGTTGTCTTGTCAAACTAAACAAAAACAATAGACACACATCTAATTTCAGTCACATTAATGTTTGGAAGAGAGAAGTGGGGTTTATTAGCAAATTATCTCTTTACTGATTTTCTTAGTATCAGAAACAAGTACAATCAGCCTGGTGCCCTGGCAAGTGAAATTGGTCATGGCAGACTGGGAGCTTGATCTTACCTATTAAGAGTCTTCTTTCTGCCCACATTCATTGCTCAGACCAATTTGGAGGTTTGTACTTCACTTTGTAGAATGGTTTATGATCGCTCCATATGCCTGAAAGTGAGGGTCACAAAGCTTTGGTAAGTGTTGCTAATGACTAACACCACAGAGTCAGTCTTCATTTCCTAATCTTCTGTGTGCAAAGTAATCACACACACACACACACACACACATATATACCTACCAGCAGAAAAACTTCAAAACTATAAGAGATGCGAGAAGTGTATAAAATTGCCATGGGCGTGAAGATGGGACAGCGTATTATAAAAGTAAGCTGGCTGACTAAAGGCGCTTTGTGTCTCCGTCCCAAAATAAAAACAGGATCAAAACAAGAAATAAATAACTGCATTCCCAGGAGAATAACTCGAGAAGTAGAGTAGAGCACAAGTAGCCAAGATGGAATCAGGGAGACTTACAGTTAGACAAAAAGAGCGCGTTCTGGCATTCTATCACTCAGCAGGTCAAAGGAGCCAAAGGTACCACTAACATCGCTGTGGCTAGAAGGTTTTCTATGTTCCCACCGTAAGGAAGTGATCGATGTTTAAGGTAATGGGTATGCCACTGAGCTGATTTGATCATGCTACAGTTTTGAACCCATAATCACATTTTAACCCATAAATAAGTACAATTATTGTATGTCAATAAAAAAAAACTTTGCTCTCAGGTCTATGCTATCGATTTTTAAGATATCAAGTGAAAGTTTATGACAGGTTTGTCCTATGAAAAAAATAATTTGAAAATATATGTGAAAATAATTCAAAATCATATGTAAAAATAATTCGAAATTATATGTAGAACTCCGCCCTGTGCTATATGAAAGGAATGAGACCTTTTCAAAATGATAGCCTGAAAACAAGAGATAGTAGTGGTGGAATACAGCTGGGAGATGTTGTGAAGGGGGCAATGTACGTGAGACTGTGGCCAAACACCACAAATCAACAATAACAAGCCTTTAGATATGTCTGTCTGTCCTGCATCATCATCTATATCATCTTATATCATAAAATCATTCAGAAAAATAAAGGGTTTTTGAAAGTAACAGCACATAGGAAGTTAAAGTCCTGTGTTAATAGATGGCTGACATTGGGCTAGTAACATAACTGCTCTAACTGCTCTGAGCTTTATATTTCTCAGTTGAGTGTTACAAATATTAAAATACTTGCACATGGAGGCTCGAAGAGGATTTTGGGAAAATATAAAAAGTACTGTACATTCCATAAGTGGTAGTTGTCACCATTAGTGAGATGATAAACATAGATTTGATGCCATTTATAGTACTATGCACTTTTTAATTTATTCTATCTCAATGATCAAATTTTCCCTGATCCAATACAAAAAGTTAATCTTATACTGATGTTTTACATAACCATTTAGAAATATATTTCTTTCATTAACTCTACTTTCTCTCCTTTTTATTTGAATAAGTAGACAGAGAAAGAGTTTTATTTATTTATTTATTTTTGAGACAAAGCCTCAAGCTGTCACCCTGGATACAGTGCTGTGGCAACACAGCTCATGGCAACCTCCAATTCCTGGGCTCAAGCGAGTCTCCTGCCTCTGCCTCCCAACTAGGTAGGACTACAGGCGCCCTCCACAACACCCGGTTTTTTTTTTTTTTTTTTTGGTTGCAGCCACCATTGTTGTTTGGTGGGCCTGGGCTGGATTTGAACCCTCCAGCTCAGGTGTATGTGGCTGGCGCCTTAGCCCGTTGAGCCACAGGCACTGAGCCAAGAGTTTTTTTTTTAACAGTTTTGTGATGGTAAGTTAAAATATCAGACTTTCACTGCACTAATTGAATTTCATTTTATTTCAAAATCAAAATCAGCTGGTGAAGCATAATAAATAATATCTATATATACAGGTAAATAGCTAATTTTAAGAGTAACTATTTTTTCTTACCTTTGTATTTTAGTGGGTTATGGTGGATCACTCATGATCCTGATTATAAATTATTGCAGGAAAATATTGGAAAGCCTACTTACTTTAACTTTTTTTTTTTTTTTGAGACAGAATTTTACTTTGTCACCCTTGATAGAGTGCATTGGCGTCACAGCTCACAGCAACCTCGAGCTCTTGGGTTTATGTGATTCTCTTGCCTCAACCTCCTGAGGAGCTGGGATTACAGGCACCTGCCACAACACCCGGCTGTTTTTTGTTGCAGTTTGACCGGGGCCGGGTTTGAACCCACCACCCTGTGTATATGGGGCCGACGCCCTACTCACTGAGCCACAGGTACCACCTCTCACTTTTACTTTTTTAAAAATGCTACCCTGAAAAAGCTGGATCTTCTGGAGGCTAATTTGAAGTTCAAAAACCAAAAAGAAGTGGGAGAATAAAGAAAAACAACGTTTATGAGTTCTATACTTTCCACCTCCTGGTACAATTATACTGGAGAAAAAAGCCAGAAAAGCATTTATAATTCATGTGCAAAATCAAGTAACTTTCCCAAATTAACCAGAAAAATAAACTCCACTTCCAGGATCCATCGTCTTACACTCTAGCAAACTTCCATGTTCTCCTGCCCCCAAGTTATTTTTTCCCTCAAACTCTTTTTTAAATACAATATTCCCTGCTTGAAAGATCTTTTTAGTTAAAATATAAAGTAAGTTTATAGGGCGTTAGGCAGTTTTTGTTCTTTCCAGAATTAAGTGTGAATGCAGATTTACTTATACCGGGGAACAAAACGTGTCACTCCTGGTGGGAGAGCTTTGTGTACATCTTATGTGGGAAATATTATCTATTAATCATGAAAGATAAGCTTGACGGATTCTCTTCAAGGAGTGGACTTTGCTAACACTGAATGCCTCTAGGACATTACATCTATTTGAATCTACACACTTGGTCACTATTCATTTGGTGGTCAGTCTATATGAACCTGGGAAAGTGTCTCAAACCATCTTAAATTGTTGATTCCAGTCCTTGCTGGGGACTCCTTGTTGAGTCCACTGTTCACCTGCATTTTGACCTCTTTATTTTGAGGTAGACCTGAGGACAGATGCCTGGTTTCCTGGGTTTAATGGAAATTTAATGGTTTAATTTTTTTTTTTTTGAGACAGAGTCTGAAACTGTCACCCTGGGTAGAGTGCTGTGGCATCACAGCTCACAGCAACCTCAAACTCCTGGGCTTAAGTGATTCTCTTTCCCTCAGCCTCTCAAGTAGCTGGGACTACAGGCCTCCTCCACAACACCTGGATATTTTTTGGTTGTAGTTGTCATTGTTATTTAGCAGGCCCAGGCTGGGTTCAAACCCACCAGCTCTGGTGCATGTGACTGGCACACAAGCCTCTTGAGCTACAGGCTCTGTCTGAGCCCCTAGTTTTTTTTAATTCTTAATGAATGTACTCACTCTTTCCATCTTACCAGATTATGATCATTTCTGCTTATTGTCTTCCACCATTCTTGGTGCCTTCAGTTGAGAAAGGGCACCGATGAAGAAAAACACGAGGCAGTGTTTCTGCTTATAACCATACCATGCCTTCCCGCACTGAGAGATTTGCCAGCATTAGTGACCAAAGACACACAGGAAAAATAAACTCAGGGAGGCTTTGCCTTTCTAACTATCATTCCTAGAGAGCATACTGCTTTTTCCTTTAAAAAAATCAAATGAAAATCAATTATAAAATGTTTACAAAGTAACAGTCAGATTGTCAAAAATATCACAGAACTGTCAAAAATAGACTGATGAATACATATGTATCTCATTGACTAATTTCTGATTCACGTTGAAGTTCAAATCTTTCCTACTTGATATCCAGTGATGGTTGTATATCACCTACTCCTACATTTATGTTCAAGGAATAAAGGAAAGTTTTACAAAATACCTTGATCCAATATTCATGAAAAGTGTTTTATACACAGGGTGTATGGTTCCCACACAATGGTGGTCAGATGCTAACTTCGGATGTTTGTTTAGACCATTCTACAGTTTTCTCTGAACCAAACTTAAACATTTCAAACAAGGCCTTCCAAGTGCATTTTTCTCCTCTTTCCCCTTCTTTATTCTCTCCACTATATATGTGTGAACATATATTTGTGTATGGGAATATGTTTTTTCACACAGCAAAGAGAAATCTGGAAAAAAATATATGTGAACTTGACTTCTCTTTTAAACTGTAGACTGCGTAGGAAACACCTACTAGGAATGTCATTTTAAATGTTTTCCAGTGTCACTTGGACCTTTATTCAGCAAAATGTACGAATAGGATGGTCAGTTCCCATGGCATTTAACGCACTAAATATGAATCTACTTTATATTCCAAAAGCATATTCTGATTTAAATTTCAAACTTCAGGACGCTGCCATTTTAAATTTTCTATTGAAGAAAATTTGCTCACTAAGACATCCATTGAATAATGAGGTACATTTAAAAATAGCTTAGAATTTTCCTAATGAAATATCTTATTAGTATTCTTCTGAGCAGATGCTACAACATGGCACACTGTTTGATATATAATGAATGGCAATATATAAAGTTTTGTAATATATATATTTTTTTTCTGATGGCAGATACCACCACTATGAATTCAATGACTGCATTACGGAAGACTTCCTGGTAGGTGCTTTGATAGAAAGATCTGTTATGACAAAATTTGTAAGGTAGGCATAATATTAATCCCAATTCCTGCGATTTAAGATTTTTTTTTCTTTTTCTTTTTTATTAAGTGATCTATACATAGATCATGAATACATTTATGCCTTTGTGGGTTTCAACGTGTTGATTATTTGCACAATTGGAGTGCTTACATCCTACTAATTTCTTTTAATATTTCTTTTTTTTATTAATTCACAGCTGTATACGTGGCTGCACTGTTATGTGAATACTAATATGATACAGTACCTTCGAGCTTCTTTAACAATCTCAATACAAGACCATTTTATTTTTAATGATTTAAGAGTAAATCATTTAAAGTTTTGCTGTAAAAACTTTATAAAGATGGCAGGTTTCTATTTCTCAGAAGAAAAACTATTACTAAGGAAGAGTAATTTATTCTTATAAGTGTCTGATTTTTTTTATCTAGTATTAAAGTGACAGTATATACAATTAGCTTACAGTTGTAGTTGATTCCTTTAACCTATGGGATTAAGGATTTTAAATCCTTCTGCAGGAAAAATAAATTATCAAATCATCACATTGTACCCCATAAATGTACATAGTTATGATTAAATGAAAATTAAGTTTAAAAACGGGGGTGGCACCTGTGGCTCAAAGAGAAGGGCACTGGCCCCATATACCTGGGGTGGTGGGTTCAAGACCCTCCCCAGCCAAAACTGTGGTGGGGGGGGAGATAAAAACTTTGTATACCTTCAAAAGAAAAAAAAGGAAAAAAAGTTTAAAATTTTGATGTGAGCCACCCAGTTAATGTAGAGCATTTTTACATAGAACATTTTGTTGGGGAAGAAAAATGCAATTAATTATTCTGAATCATTAAATTTAAATTTAGGATAGAAATGTCAGCTATGTCCAAATTTGGCATGGTTCACTGATGAAAAGTCAGAAAACCTCAGTGGCTTTCATTTGTAAGCTGAATCCTTAGTTTTGCCTCAGGGATCCACATCTTACACTCACTCAGAAACCCAGTGACAATCATAAATAATCTTTACAAAGTCATGTCTGCCATCATGGATTTCTTCTGCTTACAACACTGCCCATATCAATTGTGGTTCTTAAATACCCTACCCTTCTTTTAATTAGAAGCATCTTTACTCAAAAAATCTTTTCTAGTTATATTAACCAAATATAGCTAGCAACACTCTCAAATTAAGCTCTTTACCGTTTTCTGTACCATTGTGGAACTTACCATCACATCTTTTCTTATGTTTGAGTGTCTAGTCTCGAAATACATGTTTTATAAAATATTTTCACTATTTCCACTTATTAATTATCAATTCAATCACAGCATTTCTTCAATTTCCTGATCTTGGTGTGGTATTTGATATATTGCATTGAACAGTGAAGACATGGACCTTGAATGAAGAAAGGAGTATTCTTTCTATCAAGGGTCACAGATATCAAATAAATTAATACAGAGCTATGTATTCAGTGATGGTGGTGGTAATCACTAGAAAGATTTTTACTCTCTTTCTCTCCCCTTTTCTCTATATCTATATGCATTAAAAAACAGACTAATGCATGAAAGATGCATAAATAATTTAAAAGCATAATAAAGGGTTAAATAGGTTTCATGGAATTTCACAGTAATTATTTCCGTTCTCTATTGTTGCAAATAACAAATTACCATGCACTTAAACAACAAAAATTTAGGCATCACCTGTGGCTCAAAGGACTAGGCACCGACTCCATATGCCAGAGGTGGTGGGTTCAAACCTAGCCCCGGCCAAAACTTGCAAAACAAACAAACAAACAAAAAATGAAAAATTTACTTCTCCAAATTCTGTATGTTAACAGTTGAATGAACTCTACTGGGTTATCTACTTTGCCTATGACAAGGTCATCGTCAATGTTGTGTACTTTCTGTGGAGACTTTAGAAGAAAATCTGTTTCTTTCCTTATCCAGGCTGTGAGCAGAGTTGGTTTATTTAGTTGTTGGACTGAAATTACAGTTTTCTTCTTGACTGTCAGTTGGTAGTTACTCTTGATGTCAATGGGTCTGCTTCATTCCTTGACTTTGTGATCTTCCATCTTCAAAGACATGGTCCAGTCTTTGTCAAGTTTTGAGTCTCTTCCACTTTCTTTTTGCCCCTCTTTGGACTCTGACTTCTTCCACCATTTTTTTTTTGCCTTCTTGCTTTTAATAGCTCATATTATCGTGTTGGGTTCTCAAAGACTATAATCCCTATTTTAAGCTCAGCTATTTTCAACCTTGATTACATCTGTAAATCTCTTCACAAAAGTTTGTTTTATTGAATAACCTGGAGAAGGAGACATCTTTACAATTCTGTTGAATAAAATGGGCTCTTCTACTTTTAGGAAAACCTGTGACTCGGGAGTGTGGTTGACTAGAATGCTGTATTACATATGTAGATCATAAATTCAAAAAGGCAAATCAAGCTGCTGAATTTCTTTATGAAATTCACATTTTTCTACACAACTTTTATATTTCTTATATCTTGAGATGATGTAAAAACAGTGTGAACTCTTGATTACAGCTTGCTGAGGACAAAGACCCCTCTTGGTCATCTCAATCATTACATCATTATTCTTCTGATGTAAGAAGTGGATTAGATATTCCAGATGTATCAGCTCTCCTTCCATGCTAACTATCATATTATTATATATTAATTAGCTCAAAATTTCAAAATAAAAAAAGAAATATAAATGAACATGTGTATATTCTTGCTTTCTACCCATTTTAACACCTGCATTGTCAGTTATCCTCTGTCATACAGGTGAATTTCCTTTTTCATGGTTTCCGTGGCACATGTTCAGGCTCAGGATGCAGTTCATTTCAAGCCCATGGCTTCCATGGTAACCAGATGGCAAAGAAACACAAAGTCATCTCCACCATCGTCCTATTGCATTTCGCTAGGTAGTGAGTATCTTCATTTTATAATTTCAGCAAGAGTTTTTAAGGGAAAAGTAAAAATGAATATAGACCTTTACCAATGTAGCTTAAATTGCTTAAAGATAAATACCTAATTTACAATTCACTGTTTAACTTATTCAAATCCCTGTAAGGCTAATAAAATAAGACAAATATGTGAATTATGTTACTCTTTGCTCTCAATTTTTATTTAAATATAATGACATTTTGAAGCCCATGACGAAAAGAAATGATTCATAAAATAGGCATAGAAATATTAGTAAGTAATTACAACTTAATAAAAACATTTTTTGTATAATCTACATAAATTACATGCAAATACTTAGAAATGTATAAAAAATTTTCTTATGTAACAGATAAAATTATAAAATCAGCTAGTCAACTGGACTATTCAATGTCTAATGTTTTCTAAAAATGTAAAAACCTACTAATGTACTGTGACACTGCTAGTATAATAGTATTAATTTTTTTAATTTTTACAAATAATCTATGTTTCTACTACAAGGCTAGAAGCATGATTCTTATAGTCTTAATTTATATCACCTCTATAAATCATAGAAAAACATTATTTTTAATAACAAAATGGTAATTCCTTAGGAAAATAAGATTTTGAAGGCAAATTTTGTTAAATAAAATATATTTATTACATGCAATAAATTGTAAAAACATATTCACCCCCATTATTCATGCCTTTGCAATGTGACTTTCGTGAGCCTCTTTACAAATAGAGCATTTTTCTCCACTACATGAATATAAATTGCTCACGTGGTATCTTTGGGCCACTGATATAATAACAAACCTGACAAAAGTAGAGCCATGCAGCAATATTTTCAATACTGTTGAAAGTCTGCCATATTTTTTTTTAAGTTTGGTTCCTCAGACTAAGTACACAGTTAAACTCAGTATCTCAGTCTGAAGTTTCAGTCAACCTGCTGGGGAGTGGACTGGCCGTGTCCAGAGAATGCAACCCACCATTCACCCAACTGATCCTCCTGATATTCCTAGCAGTTGACCACAATACATCAGTGAACTTCCGTCTATTTCTAATTACTAAAAAAATTTCATAATTCTAAGCCTTTCTCAAACCAGAAAGACCTCTCAGAACCAATTCAAATTTCTTACCCACAGAACCGTGTAAGTGGTTGCTGTCTTAAGCTATTAAGGTCTGTGTGGTATTTCATTACAGTGTAATAGATTGTCAAAACATTATATTTTTCTTAGTTTTCAAAATGCACATTATTCCAAAGATCTAATATAAAATTATGTGTTACTTCAAAAATAACATCCTGTGTCAATCAGTAGTTTGGAAAGGGGAAGAAGTCTTTGTTCTGAATTTAGGAAATAATATAAAAGGATTTTTAATGTAACAGTATGTTTTGAATCATAATTCTCAATCTAATTTTAAACAAATAATTTTAGGTAATCTTAATCTTCACTTGTGAAATTATCTACCACCCATAAGTTTCATGTTGCAAACTTGATACTTACAGAAATTAATTAGAAATTGACAAATACGGTACTTCATCCAAGTAAAAGAAATTTGGAAGTACCATAACTCATTATGAGAAATTAAAACTTCTGTGACACTGCATTTTATGTGGGAATAAAAATTATAATTTTAACTAACAATTTAATTTTAACAATAAAATGTATTAACATTTAGCAATAGGCAGGCTTTTAACCATATGAGTTAATTTCATTCACTAATTCTAACAAAAGGTACTATTCAATGTTTCATATTATCCATTTATTGAGTCTAATGGAAGAGAAGCTTCACAGAATCAAAAGACATCAACATTAACAGTAAGTTTATATGATTATGCACTTTTTTTTTTTGAGACAGAGCCTCAAGCTATCACCCTGGGTAGAGTGCTGTGGCATCACAGCTCACTGTAACCTCCAATTCCTGGGCTCAAACGAGTCTCCTGCCTCTGCCGCCCAAGCAGCTGGGACCACAGGCGCCCGCCACAACGCCTGGCCATTTTTTTGGCTGCAGCCGTCATTGTTGTTTGGCTGACCCGGGCTGAAGTCGAACCCGCCAGCTCAGGTGTACGTGGCTGGTGCCTTAGCCTGTTGAGCCACAGGCGGAGAGCCTGATTATGCACTTTTAAGTGATCATGAGTCAGTCTTCCCAAATGATGGTGCACATGAATTGCATAACTGTATAATGAGACACACACACACACATATGTAATTTAACTATGCTCTTTGTGATAAAGAAAAATAATTCAATGATTCTAGTTAAGCCAGGGGAAGGAAGACTTTATTCAGGACTATATGATAGGTGTCCAAACTTTATTCAAGATTTTGAATCTTCCGTTAATCTCATCTGTGCATTTTCTCATAAAATTAACTTTTCGCAAAGAACCCTGCTAAGTCAGTTCAGCAGGAACCCCTCATCCCTGATACCTTTATCTGATGCTGGATCAGATTTTCTCATCGTCCACCAGCCCCGATGTGATGTCTGTTCACCTTGGCTTGTGTTCAGCAAGAACCTTGTTAGGTCAGATGAGCCAGAATCCTCGAAGAGTGCCACATGCATCTTCTTAGTAATTATCCTTCCACTGATTCTACTCTGCTTCTTGGTTAGAAATCCGCTCTTGCCCACGCTGTATTCTGAGTTAAGTACAATCTCTCCACTGTAAACCCCCCCTGCAGTGGTCCCTCTGCCTATCAAAATGATCTTAATACAATGTTCCTAACCACACTTAACAAGTATCATTGAATAATTTTTCTACTACATTTAGTGTTAACCATAAGTTTTCTCTTCCCAACTATGCTTATAACTCTTATAATATATTTATCATCAGAGATCTCTATGCAATATCCATCTCTCAGTCATCAAAGGTACCTTCCAGTTGTCTTCAAATCATTTATAAAGTCACTTTTTGGGGGGGCGGTGCCTGTGGCTCAAAGGAGTAAGGCACCAGTCCCATATACCCGAGGTGGTGCGTTTGAACCTGGCCCCAGCCAAAAACTGCAAAAAAAAAAAAAAATCTATCTATATATATATATAGATAGATAGATAGATAAAGTCACTTTTTTTTCCAATCTCTTGAGTTGTGGCACAACATTACATAAATCCAGAACCATGATAAATGGGCAAAGAAATTAAGTCAATAGAAACTATGCAAATAGAAATCAGAAGGAAAGAATATAAAATAACCTTCATATATAAAAGACATGTAAACATTAAACAATAACATTTTAAATCACCAACATGTATCAAACTGTCATTCAATGCATAAATCATTATCTAGGATAATCAATAAAAATATAGAAGTAATGCATTGACAGAAGATGAAAGAGAACAATTACAGAATTATTGTCCTAAAAGAATAAGAAAAAACAATAAGAAAGAGGAATGGACATGAAAAAGGTGAGTCAAACTGAAAATATAAAAGCAGAAAATGGTTAGAAGGAAGAGCTAAAAGTCAATGATCTATGTCATGGTAACTGGAAGCTATTAAAAGAGAAAAAAGAAAATGTATGAACTGAATTTCTACGAGTAGAAAGTAGAAAAAGAAGAGAGAAACAAACCAAATAACAGCAAGGGAATAAGAAAACTAAGGCTAAGGCAGAGAAAGAAACTCATGAGATTACAATAAACTTAATCCAAAATTTAATAAGAAATATAAAATAAATCACCTCCTCAACTTGACTGGACATGCACCACATGTCCATATGAGTACAGTAGGCCCAGCTCCTTACCTTGACCACCTCCGTGTGTTAACCACTTTGTCATAGTCTCTGGGGTCTCTTGGGTCATCAAAGAAATACAGAAAGTAAAGATTTTGAAACAAAGGGTACCCCTGGAACACTGATGTCAATTTTTTTCTATTAATTTTTTTATTACATAATAACTGTGTACACTAATGTATGTATGGGGCACAATGTGATTTTATATATAATTTGGAATGCTTAACTCTAATATTGAGGTTCATAACATCAATTTTTAATATTGAGGCTCATAAGAGAAAGTCCAATCTTTACCTGAAGTCTGATGCTAAAATAGGGTGGGTCAAAGTTTAACTTAACAAACTTACAGAGGTTCTAATGCACATGCCCTATCAATATGTGGGGAAAGAAGGTAACAAAATAATTTTCATTTTTATTGCTATCCTACTAAGTAAGATATTCTGCTGGGTTTTGTTTGTTTGTGTGTTTTTTTACAAGGGAAAGGAATGGAGAGAGAATTAAAAAAATAGGAGACTTCAACCTAAGTCATAATAGTATAAAAATCATAGAAGAAAATATTATGAAATATTAACACATGTTAGCCACTGGTTTGTATTTTTCTTTCAAGGCAACAGGGTAGCCTGTTCACTCTGTTAATTGTTCTCTTGGCTGTGTAGAAGCCTTTTAGTGTAACATAGGCCCTGTTTCTTAATTTTGGAAATACTCTTTCTCTTAATTTTTTTATTAAATCATAACTGTGTACATTAATGCATTTATTAGATATAATGTGCTGATTTTATGTACAATTTGGAATGTTTACATCAAACTGATTAACATAGCCTTATTCTCACTTGCTTAATTATTGTGTCAAGACATTTATGCTCTACTCTTAATATATTTCATATGTACCCTTGCAATACATACCATAGATGAGGATATTTGCATTAGAATGTTTATTGTATCCCAATTCATATTTGCCAAGTCATGGAAGAAGCCCAAGTGCCCATCAACCCATGAATGGATTAATAAACTGTGGTATATGTATATCGTGGAATATTATGCAGCCATAAAGAAGATGGAGACTTTACCTCTTTTATGTTTACATGAATGGAGCTGAAACACCTTCTTCTTCTTCTTCTTTTTTTTTTTTTTAGAGAGACAGAGAGTCTCCCTTTGTTGCCCTTAGTAGAGTGCTGTGGTGTCAGAGCTCATAGCAACCTCCAACTCTTCGGCTTAAGTGATTCTCTTACCTCAGCTTCCCGAGTAGCTGGGACTACAGGCACATGCCACAATGCCCAGCTATATTTTTTTCTTGCAGTTTGGCCGGGGTCCCCTTTGAACCCACCACGTTCAGCACATGGGGCCAGAGCCCTATTCACTGAGCCACAAATGCCGCACTGGAACATTTTCTTCTTGGTAAAATATCTCAATAATGGAAGAAAAAGTATCCAATGTACTCAGTACTGTTATGGAACCAATCTAAAATTTTGGAAAAACTCTTAGAGACATCGACTTGGGCAAATAATTTATGAAAATGACTTCAAAGGCAATCACATCACCAACCAAAATTAAGAAACAGGGTGTATATTACATTAAAAGGCTTCTACCCAGCCAAGAGAACAATTAACAGAGTGAACAGGCAGCTACTGCTGCCTTGAGAGAAAAATACAAACCAGTGGCCAACATGTGTTAATATTTATAAGAATGATTAATGAATATTTTCATTAAAAATAAATAATAAAGATAATTATATAATTTCATTAATAAAGATACATTTAGCTACAATTTCCCATTTCCCCTTTGTATGGTGACTCCGAGTGACTTTTAGGATGCCCTGTATTTGCAGACTATGTATCCAATGCTGAGCTGATAATCAGGATCTATAAAGAGTTCAACCAAATCAGCAAGAAAAATATCAACCCTATAAAGAATTGAAATAAAGACATGAACAGAAGCTACTTAAAATAAGACAGTCTAATGGCCAATGAACATATGAAAAAAAATGCTCAAAGTCTCTAATCATCAGGGAAATGCAAAAACCAAAGCATGGCATCATTCCAGTTAGCTTGGAAACTCAGCAGTATGCAAACAGGCAGGGAATAATGGGCGGGCGAGGAGGGGTAAATTCACTCACCTAATAGGTACAATGCTCACTCTCTACACGCCACACGAGAGCCCATACCTATAACCTTTTTTTTTTTTTCTTTTTTGAGAGAGTCTCACTTTGTCACCCTTGGTAGAGTGCCGGGGAGTCATGGTTCAGAGCAACCTCACACTTGTAGGCTCAAGTGATCCTCTTGCCTCAGCCTGCCAAGTGGCTGGAACTACAGGCACCCACCACATATAACTTTGATTCAAAATATACACATGCAATATATTTAACCACAGCATTGTACCCCTATAATTTTATGAAATAAAAAAATATATATAAAATAAGATGGGAAAGAACATACTGGGGAGAAAAAGCTTCAGAAAATATGTTAAGATTCCTCCATATTGAAAAAGCCAATATGAAATTAAATATCTGAATCTGTCTTAGTTGTGTGAATTTCATTAGCCATTTCCACATACTTGAACAGATTTGGAGAAGGCCAGCCTTCCAGATTGAGATTTTTTTTTCCTAGTAGAATGAAGAACAAATAAAGCAACAAAGGGTTCTAGGGCTTTAGCAAGAAGCTGATTACCATGGAAGCTCTCAAAGAGGGTAAATAGGACATTGTATTCAACTAGTCTGATAAAAATTAGAAAAGTCATAGATTTAGCGCTCCTTGTGGCATTACTTTGTTACATCAGAGAAAATAATGAAACAGAGGAGTTTGGTATAAATATTAAAATATTGTGGACGTCTCAGTGGAAAACAAGGAAGGGCAGGAGAAATGAAGAGCTAATTGATACAAGTGTAGAGATGAAAAGAATTATTTATAATCAGAGGCACCTCCATTTAGGAAAATAATCAATAATTACATCATTGATTATTGAGTGCCTTGACCACAGAGGAAGAGATAGGATACAACGTGGGGTACAGAAAATTGTATATAAAGACCAACTTCATGTTACTTATGCCATGGGCCAACTTTTCTGCCTTCTAAATGCTTCTCATTTTAAGTGAACTTCTCATGATCCTACCAGTCATTCATATATAAAATGTATTCACTTTAACTCTATGCTCCATAGGAACATGCCTGGTTTCTCTTCTTTTTACTATTTCAGTCCTGGCATCAAGCACACATATTAGCACAAAACAAAATATTAACAAATATTTATTATTGAATGACTACATACACTGTACTCTGTGTAAAGCACAATGATGATACATCTTTAATCATATATTGTAACTAGACTAGTAATCAGCAAAATAAATTAGACACACATTTGTTAAACAAATAAATTAATGAAATAATGATTCAGATCCTTCATCTCTGCATAGGAAATGAATCACGCCTCCAAAGAGCTCTTTTATTAAATAAAACTGTGGGATGATTTATTTCCTGTTTTAAATGTCAACTCATCTTTCCTTTAGCAGTAGCTCTTTGCAATCCGTCCAAGGATGAACCCAGGGAGAGAGACATGTGCAAGAAAGAAAAATAAATTTGTTCTTGTTGTTGTTGCTATCATCTATCATTGATGCTTTGTGGGAGTAACAGGTAGCAAGATGAGATGTCTTCTGGCATGAGATGCTTTTGCTATTTCTTCAGTAATGCTGTGTCCCTCAGCACTGCCCACAAGCACCTGCCAAGGAGATGGAGAAGATTCAAATTTTACAGACTTTTTCCAAAAAGACCGAGGGATGTTCAATCTTTGCCCACATGTGACTTCATTCAGTTAGAGAACATATTATTATTTGCTTTCAACAAAAACAACAACAACAACAAAAAAATAGCCCGGTGCTGTGGCAGGCACCTGTAATTCCAGCTACTTGGGAGGCTGAGGCAGGAGAATAGCTTAAACCCAAGAGTTTGAGGTTGCTGTGAGCTGTAACACCACGGCACTCCACCAAGGATGACAAAGTGAGACTTTGTCTCAAAAAACAGACACAAACAAACAAAAACTTTATGTTAGATTAATTTTTGACTCATAAATTTCAATTGTTTTTATATGTTTATCATTAGAATTCAATCATGAGATTTTTAGAGATATACATTTCTTTATCATTCTTAAATCAGTAAACAAATTAATAAGTTTATAATTTCCTTTAGAGTGAAAGAAAATAGTTTGCATAGAAAGTCTCACATAATTTATTATATTTAAGAATGTATATTTTAAACTGGTTAGTCCTTGCTTTTATAACAAAATATCTTAACAGCAAATTTATTAAAATAAGAATTTGGGGGAGTCTTGCCTGGAAATGTTATTTCCAATACCATAAGTACTTGTTTATGAACTGGTTTTTGCCTGTAACCTATCGTCCTATCTTGAAGAAATTTTGAAAACACACAAAGTCAATTCAATGGCAATTGGAACATTTTTATTAGGTCTTAGTTTATATCAGGTATTGCCATTGTTTGGGGACTGTATGATACAAGATCACCCTATTCCAGAAAGAATAGTTAAGTTTAAAATCCTTTCTCTGTCTATAGCCAAAAAAAGTAACACTTTAATATTAGCTGGAATTTAACCATTTAATTAGGTGTTAATTTACATTCCATCTACCTCTAGATAACTGTATTCTTTTCAGGTTTAATGCCAGTACCAAATCTGCAGTATCTTTGGTCTCATAATCTCTATTGAATTGCCTCACTTATCTCCTTTTCTTTATAGAGTCTGTTTTTCAAACATCACTATAAAAAAGATCTTTGCAGTCCACTGAATAGTTTTGAGATCACTATCTAATCATTTTCATATAATACAAACATACATTTCCATCCTCAGACTTTCTTTTGATAGTGCCAGATTGAGAGTGGATGAAGGGCAGTGAGAACAGTGGGGTTCCTAATTGAGACTCAGTGCTGTAAGATATAGGAAGGACTTACCTAGTAGAAAATATTTCCCAAATGCATCCTCCCATTACACACATACCTACTACAAAATTAAATTCTCCAGTATATTTTCCCTCAATTAAGGTTGAGGCAGAAAATACATCCATGTTAAATGATCTAGTTATAACAATTTAATGACTAAGATAAATGCATCCATGCAAAATGTGTGCTTGCTCTCTCATTCTGGTTCATTATAGAATGGTTCATTATAAGTTGATGATTGTAATGGAATGAAAATAGACCCATTAAGGGAATAACCACAAATTTATAAAGTAGGGCACAGTTCATTTACTCATACTGAATTGAGACTTAGTACAAAAAGTCAGGGCCTTCTAACGTAGAATCCTTAACATATTAAGAGTTATAATTATTTTCTGGATCCTTAAAAAGATGAGGAAAAAACAGGGATGTTATTAAAATGGATATAAACACAAGGAAGCATTCAAGGTATGGGATTAGGGGATTTTCATCTGCTTATTTTTTATTTTTAACTTGTGAACTCTTCACATTACCTCAATCATTGTTAATAATCTATAATTTAAAAAGTCTATTATGATAACTGCTAATATTTGTAATATCCTATTTGGAAAATAAATTCAAGTAAATTTCAATTTGAATTTTGAAATTCAATTAGATTCAATTTCTCAGGTATATCTTATGACACATTGAGCTATATAATATAAACAACAACATTACTTACATTTAACATCAGAAAACTCAGGTTGAGAGAAATTAATTAACTTGCCTAAATTAAGAGAAGTATTAACAGAAAGACTTAAGGCTCAGAATCAGGAATGACCTAGAAAATCTCATTTATTTTTCTCCTACAACACTCTGCCATGTGTAGGTAGTATAGATGGTAACAGAAATGCATATAAAAATGAGTATATCACTTAAAATATGATGTTCCTTTTGCCTATTTTCACAGCCTATAATGGATTATATTATTTAAGTTACGTTTTAACACAAAAATATTGCAGGTCTGGTTCCCAACTACAATAGAAGCAAATATTGAAATATAAAAGTCACACAATATTCATTATTTCCAAGCTCATGTACAAATTATGTTTATATTGCACTGTAGCCTATTAAGTGTGTAATATTATTACATTTAGGCTTTTGTTTAAGAGAATGGCCTCGTGTGTTTCAAGCAGGACCATAAAACTTTCTCCCTATGGTCAACAAGGCTATTTTGATTTCATATAATGTTTGAATTCACTGGAAGAGCACTTTTACTTCCCCTGAAACATTTTCCTTTTGCATTGACAATTTGGCCAACTGGTACAAGAAGCTTAGTTCTTGGCTTAGCTGGACTTCTGGCATGCCTTACTTACCAAACTTGATCATTTCTAACTTTTGATTTTAGTGAGAGATGTATAACTCTTCCTTTCACTTGAAAACTGAGAAGCCATTTTATGGTTGTTAATTGGTCTGATCTGGAAAGAATGTTCCAGAAAGAAGGGATGGGATGGGCCAGCAACTGGTTGGTGAAGCAGCCAGAAAACACACGTTTAGCGACTACAGTTGCAATAGTGCATGAGCACACGGCTCCGGGTATCCCCAAACACTGCTAACACTAGCATCAAAGAGCCCTTCCTGGTTGTGTATCATCATAACGTATATACTGGTACTAATGATGTTTGAAATATTGCGAGGATTACAAAAATGTGGCTCAGAGACGCAGAGTGAGCACAGGCTATCCAGGGGCGGAGCTAGACTTGCTCAATGTGCAGTTGCCACAAACCTTGACTTTGTTAGAAGTGGATTATCTGTGCAGCTCAGTGAAATGGGGTGCTACAAATGAGGTGAGCACGTATACACCTACAAACATATCTGTGTGCTTATATATTCTCATTTCTCCTCCACTTCACCCATTTTATTTCCACCGGAGAATCCTGCTCTGATCAGTTCAAACACAACCAGTTTAAAGCCTCCTACATCTAAACCCTTTTCAATGCTGGGGGCCTTAACCAGGCATTTCCTCCCCAGGGCTTTGAGTGCTTTCCCAGTGGCCCCAGGATCAAATACGAGTATCTAACTTGGGACTTCAAAGCTGTTCACCTTCCAGCTTCCTTCTTCTGTGGCCTCCCGCCCTCACTCACACACACACAGCCTACATCTCTATGCTTGCCTTTTTGTGTTCTAAACCCCTTTGTTTAGTCTAAATCTTCCCATTCATGTCTGAGTTTTTCCATAACTTTTCATGTTGATGAAAGAACTTGGCTAAACAATATCAAATTAAATATTTTCTTTTCCCTATGTCACATGGTGAATTACAGTTGTTTCAAACATATTTCACACATTAGCCATGTTATTTCCAGGTATGATAAATTTAATACTGAACGTTTTCCTGCATTTTATTTATTATTGAATTGTTTTAAATGTGTGAATGTCTACTAAATGGTAGTCACGTTTTTGTTATTTTAAGCTCCTTGACAGTAGATATTTTAATATCTGCTCTCAAATAATCTACTGTACATGTTAAAGAATTTTTGCCACAACGGCACAATGCCACAAACTCAAAAACCTACTAAATATAGAAAGGAAGATATAAAGGAAAGAGCATGGTAATCATAGGCTGTATTTTGTGATCTGATAGAAAAACTTAAAATATATGGGACTCCAAAATAAGGGCCAATCATCTTAATATTGTTAAACATATACAGATTATCTTTTGAATGACAGTGGTTAGAGGAACATGTTAAGTATTGTTATTACTCTCCAAATTATTTGGACATTTGTATAATGGCAATATATTACATTCTATCCAGAATATGGACATACCATACATAGAACTCAAAAGATAGAAACACAATCTAGTATTTTTATTTAATAGAGAAAAAGTATCTCATTTTCCAGGTGATTTACACCTGAAAGTGTGTAAAGTCAGATAGTTATTGAAAATTTGGCAGAGCAGAGGAAGGAAATACAGAGAATGTTTTTAGGGATTTGTTTACATATGTGCTTAAGAACTAAAAGTGGCACACCAGCATTTGGACATATTTTTCTCTCAAGGATTTTTAAATTTCTTTTACTTCTAACCATATGTGAAGTACATGAGGAGAACATTCTACTTATGTCATGTTGTGGTACCAATGGAGGTTTTAAAGACAGAATCAGTATGAAAACACAGAAGTTAATTTGAAGAGAATAACGATTTTAAAAATATGACAAATATTATGAGCTGCTTTTATTAATTAAACATTTATTTCTAGGTATGTAAAATACCTATAGTTATTTTTTCATCAACCACACATTATGTCTTCCAACTCCTGAGTTCAAGCAACAATTCTCCTACCTCAGCCTCCTGAATAGCTAGGACTACAGGTGCCTACCACAATGCTAGGCTGAACTTTTTATTTTTAGTAGAGACTGAGTCTCCCTCTTTTTCAGGCTGGTATAAAAGTTCCTTAGCTCAAATGATCTTCCCACCTCAAACTCCCAGAGTGCTAGGATCACAGGCATGGCCAACTGCACCCACACCACATAGTTCTTTTCTAATAATAATGGTATATACAGACCTAAAATGAAATTCTGTATTACTCTAAAATGAACAGGAATAACTTTAGTTAGATAAGGATTTCAAGAAGATAAACTTTGTTTGTTTACGTTTTTCATTAGAAATGGAGGGGAAATGAAAATTGTAAGTTGGATTTTGAAAAAAGAAGTAAAATTATTTTCACTTACTTCATGAGAATTAACAGTAAAGAGAGAATTAAGACTATAGAAATGAGATGTTTGCAAAAATAATCTGCCTGAACTGCGAAATGATCTTAGCTCCCCTGCCACTCTATCTATATCCCAAATCATGTATAAATAAGACAATAAAAACCAATATATTGCCAATATATTAATTATACGGTATAGCTATTTGCTGAACCTTTTTAGCAAAATATAATTTGGAGATGTAACTGTGCAAAAGTATTTTAAAATCTCTTCTGCTGGAATCATAAATAAACTCAAAGTTAGTACTAACCCCTATTAGTGTATATGAGAATAGCTATATTGGACAATTAAATTGCTTCTATTTGTTATAGGTGTTTTGCTTTTTTTTTAATTATTTGAATACTTTGGCCCGGCACAGTGGTGCATGCCTATAATTGTAGTAGTCTGGGAGGCTGAGGCGGGCTTATTGCTTGTGCTCAGGTGTTCATGAGACCAGCATAAGAAAGAATCTCTACTAAAAATAGAAAAACTAGTGAGGCATGGTGGTAGGCATCTGTGGTTCCAGCTACTTGGGAGGCTGAGGCAAGGGATGGCTTAAGCCCCACGATTTTGAAGTGCTGTGAGCTATGATGCCAGTGCAGTCTGCCCAGGGTGAAGAGTGAGAGTCAGACTCTAAATTAATTAATTGCACTAATACTAATTAAGTATTAGTACTTGAATATTGAGATTTTTATAGCTTTCTGTTAAACCGGCTAATAGATATTTTTGAATTGATTAACAAAAAGAGCAAATACAAATATCTAATTAGAAATGCTGCTTTCATATCATTAAACTTTATATCCATTTCTCTATCTCTTTCCTATTGATCTGTTGTATGTGAGCGGAGATTAGAAACTTGGGAATAGGTTGCTGCAGGAAGCAGACATTAAAAAAAAACCAAAAAACCTTAGAATTCAATAATAACCATATGTCTTTTTGACTCAAAAGTGTATTTAACATCTTGCAAGGCTATATCTTTTGATACAAAGATATGTAGAATGAATAATGTTTTCTCTGTGTGTATGAATGTGTGTATGATTTTAACTTAGAAGAGGAAATGGAGCAGACAGAATTGGAATCTTCGAAAAAACCTGTCTTTCACTTTAAATATACACAAAACAAGTCTGAGCTAATCATGAGCAGTTACATCAGCCACTGCCATTAGCGTGATTAACTATCATAAAGCCATCAGTGTAATGAATGAGCTCCTTGTTCAAAGCGGCACTATTTTCTTTCTGCTAAATGACAAGAAAAAAAATCAATTTGAAATGATATGTTTTCCTATTTCTAAATGCATACTAGCACATTTACAAAATATTTTATGGCTAAGCTAATTGTTACTACACTAAACAATATTTGGAGACAGAATGTTTTTATGATTCCCCACAATTCTCATTTCCTTTTCATATCTCTCTTCTCATACTTCATTTTTTGCTCACTGTGACTCTTCATTGTGTATCCTTAGTAAATATATCCACCTCATTGGTTTTCAAATGCTTCTCAATTCTTCATTAGTTTTGCTATTGGAATGTATAATGAAAACATATCTTTTATATAAGAAAAACACTTCTGATTTTCTTTTTTCTTTTGAAATCTTTATTACTCTTCACCTTATCAAAGAGATCATATATCACAACAGTTAATTTTCACTTAAATTTTATTTGCTGTAATAATTTGGGGATACATTGATATTACTATTTTGCCAAGTACTCATATATTTTATATCTAAATTTGTGCTGTCAGTTTTTACTGCCTTTGTTTTTTAAAAACCTTGTCAAGAGTGAGTGATTATTATATTAACATTTTTGCTAAATATTAAAGAAGGAAAACCACCAAATGGTAAACTATGTGTCATCTTTTTTTTTTTTTTTTTTTTTTTTTGGCAGTTTTTTAGCCTGGGCTGGGTTTGAACCCAGCACCTCCAGATATGGGGCTGGCACCCTACACCTTGAGCCACAGGCACCGCCCATTTTTTTACTTGTTATAATACCACTGCTACCACCTTGCTCTGCATTCTAGATGGGACTGTGCTTGTTTGTATTTCTATTTTATTTTTTAATTTTAGTGTCCTTCTTAAAAATAGAGTTCATTTAGTGTCTTCTTGCTTCTGTAAGGAAATCCTTTATGTATTTCATTCTCTTTTTACTTAAACTACTTTTGACATTTAGTAGAAGTATCCAATTAGTTGACATTTTGGTATGTCATTTTACATTTATATTCACATGTAGTTATATTATTTTCGTCACTTAACTTTGAGAGCACTCCAATAAATTTCTAAGATTTGAGTTTATTGAATATGTTTCTAAGGGTCGTTTTCCTCATTTTGTTTTATAATCAGTCTCTTTGTCTCTTTCTGCCTCCATTTCCTCTGCCCGCCACTTTAGCTTCTCATTTATTATTTCTGGGTTCTCACACTTTCTAATGGATTGCTAGTTTCCTCTTAGGGCCCTGAGTTGTATTGCTGGGTCTCATAAAGGCATTTCAGAATTTCTGTTCAATGATGACTTTAGGGAAATCAGGGCCAGAGCAGTAATCAAACCTTGGTTGAAATGTTGACCCCTGGTTTGTAGGTCTGCTTCCTTTCACATGTAAGGCTTATCATTAATGTTGTGTAGCAAATTTTATTGATAATTTACTTTTTAAGGGAGGGGAGGATATGAAATTAAAAGCCTAATAAGTAAAGGACACTTTCTATTCTATTACACTAAGAGTCAAACTCCCGGTTTCCTTAGCTGCTTCCGGAATCAGAACCAATCAGCCATATCAATTCCGCCCTGATCACTGATGGGTGTTTGTTTCTGTTTGTTATTATTGTTCTTTGTTGGTATTGTTCAAGAATAAGGCTATTGTTTTGAGTACTTCTTTGTCCTAATGTATCTCTCGTTGTTTTATCTGTCATTGTTCTGTGTTCAGAAATAAGAGGAGGCTTCAAAGCATGAACTTCAACACCATCTTGACTGAAATAATATTTATGATAGTTTGAACCTGTTGTTTTTCTACTGATATGTGAGGTTGGGAATAATGTTCTTAAAATAATGGTGACAGTATCCTGGGGAGGAGATAAGGTAACATTTACTCTGTTACATATTAGCCCCCAAGTATAGTTTGGTTTCAAAATGAATTATCTGAATTTAGCCTGGAGGAAAAGAAAGAGAGCAGAATAACTAATATTTCTCTAAGAATCTCCTTTCTTTCTCTATCCAATAGGTCACCCTCCTTTTCTACTTTAATCCCTGTCAACTTTGTTAGAGCAAGGTAATGAGTTTGCCAATTGTTATTGTACATGTGAAGAAATGATTGTCAGAGACCCAAGACCCATTCCTTCACTTTGTTTCATGAATGGTATTGAACATCCATCAAAGCAAGAACTTCTGGCCTATACAAATCCGCTGGATTTGAACTGACCACTAGAAAAGGCTTTGCTTCTAATTATCAAAGAACTTTGCTGCTCTAGTCCTCAGAGACTTAATTCCCTTCCTTTATGTTCACTCCGTCATTTTCTAATCACACTTCTGACAGTGAACTACATTAAACAACAACAACAAAAAGCTTTTATTCTTCAGAAAGTCAGGAACTGAAGTAAAGAGGGAATTCAGCTTTTTATTGTTACTTGATCTCTCCTCCCTTTCAAATTCCTTACTTCTTATGAAGAGCATATATGTGATCTAAATAAAATGTCCATCTCACGTTCTGTCAGTCATCTATTTATCTATTCCATTTACACTGTGGCTTTGTCATAAGAAAAAGAAAATATAGTATGTTGCAAAATAGATCAAATTGGCACAAACTCATTAGTTTAACTGGCAGGTGACCCACTACAGGTGGTAAAGTAGGTCCCAAAATCTTAATGCAGTCCATTTTGATCTAGGCTAAACACTAAACAATTTTTCTCATAGTCTAAATGTATCTTAATAGTCAGAAGCGATGCAAGGTGAAATTTCTAATTTTTATGCTTTGCATTAAATAAGCATAGGAATATTGGATCTACTGCTCTTTAGGAACAATGGCAATCCATGACAATTGAACCTTTGATAGAAAGTCAAGTTTTTGTCATGTTCCTGTTAACATGGCCATCTCCCGCTGTCTATCACCAGTCTTTTCAGTAGAGAAGAGAAATTAAAAACAAAGTGAAAACAAATAAGAGAGAGTTGGGCCTTCTTGGGATAATCCCAGCAACCCCTTCAAATATTGAACCTACAAGAATGCAAAGGAAGATTAAAGTTGAAGCCAGATTAATGTTCAGCAAAACCCAATGTGTATCTTTCACTCTTTAATGCAAATTCTGGAAAGGAAAAACACATCCCTATTTCTTTTATTCATCAATCTGATTAATCTCATACCATACCGTGCCTATGGGAGGTAATGAATGGATACTAGTTAAATGCTTGAATGAAACACTAGACTATTAAGCAATTTTAATAACTTTTTTGATACTTTTTATTACTTCTGTATTAGTGTTCTCGAGAGAGACCAGAACCATTAAGATAGACTGATAAATAGGTAGATAGGTAGAGAGGCAGGATTTATTAAGGGGATTGTATCAAAAAATTGTGCAAGCTGAGAAGTTCTACAACAAGCTATCTGCAAGTCAAGACCCTGGGATGCTAGTAGCAAAGCTCATTCCAATTCTGAAGGCTCCAGAACTAGGGAATCAAGTATAACTTTTAGTACCCGGACCTGCTGGGGTAAGCCCTGAGGTCCAAGACCCAGAGGCCTAGAATCCAGCTGTCCAAAGCAGAAGACAAGAGTGTATTTTACCTCCTGAAAGAGAAATCAACATGCCTTGTCTCTATTTATGTTCTATCAGAGATGCAAGCTGATTGTGTAGTGCCCATCACCACCAACATGGAAGGCAGATCTTTCCTACTGAGTCTACTCAGACACACATGCTAATTAATTTTGGAAACACCCTCAGTCTAGGTATTTTTTAACCCAGTCAAGTGGACACCAATAATTAGCAATGATAACTCTTGTCTTAACTCACTGTTGTGCATGTCCTTGTATATGTAATGTTAGTACTGTGTGTATACATAAAAGCATAGAAGCTATCAATGAATAGACACTTGTGTGTGTGTGTGTGTCTGCATTTGTAAAAGATGAAATACCTCAAGATCTTGGCTCTTTGGGTCACTGCATATGCTGTGGTGGTGGTGACCCATAGTGTATTTTGATACATTTTGTCAAAGGGTTTAGGCGTCCATTAGAGTATTTAAGATAACAGCTGTTATAAAGCTAGATCCACACAACTACCCACCATAGTGATATGCACTGAAGCTTTGCTTCTTTTCATCTATTTCTTTGTGAACTTGGCTTGTCTGCTGATAACTTTTAGAGCTATGGAATTGTCATTAGTATCCTCAAGTGTTTATACTTGCAAAAACACATTATTATTTCTCACCTTATTGTATAAGGAGGTCTAGGATGTGTTCTGTTGTGCTTTTATGTTTCTCAAAACGATCTCCTTTTAAAAATATAAGTAAATAACTTTTAAAAAACTTTATAATTTTTTTTCCATATTGCATTTTAAGGAATATGCTCCTTCAAAATTCCAACATTTGACATTATGGATTTGAGGATGGTGCCTTTGGCATTATCATTGGTGCCCCTGTCTTCCTTGGTAACCCTGATTGTAATTTAGGACTGTGATGTTATTTATGAATAAAAATCCAACATGCACACTGAGAAGGGACACAAAGAAAGGAGATTTAAGTGGGATGGGAGGAGAAAGCCTCACTTGCTGAATAGAGAGGCCAATGAAAGAATTGCACCTCATTTCAAAAGGAGAGAAAGAGAGTGTTTATACTGTGAACTCCTTTTGCCTCTCACTCTCTCTCACCTCCTCTCATTCATAAGAGGGACCCACGTCAATTTTTTGTTTTATTTGTTTTTTCTTTTTTTGCAGTTTTTGCAGGGATGGGTTTGACCCCACCACCTCCAGCATATGGGGCTATTGCCCTACTCCGTTGAGACACAGGCACCCCACATTTCAACTCTTTTTGGAAGTGCTCTATGCTTTCTATTTCTTCTTCAATAAAAATTCTCTCTGTTACACTGAAACTGGTGCAGGTTACTTTTGCTTCTCATCTGCACTGCCTGTGCTGCTCCAGTTTTATTTTCCCTTTCTGGCTACTTTCATTTTCAATTCCATCTCTGCATTGGTTGAAGTGAAGGTTCAAACCAAGGTTGAATTGTCTTGGTTTATAGTTTGTCTAAATAATGGAACCAGGATAACTGGGTTTCGGGAAACACACACAGTATGTATACATACAAAGAAACGTGTATATGTTTTAAACCATAATCCTTCTCTCACAACACCATACCTGCTATGATTTCTTAAGTGACTAAAATAATAAGCATATCTTTTGCTAAAATATTTGGCCTTTGTCTTTCCTAAAGCAGCTTTAGAACAGCTTCAGAGCAATAAAAATAAAAGTATTTTATTCTAATGCTGGGACAAATTAGGCCTCAGAAAACAGTTTCTCCCTCTGTGACCTTCTCTCTATCGTTTACCTATACGTTTTTCTCTCCAAGGCAGAAATCTCATCTTCTGCCACCTTTATCTCTTGGAGATTTCTATAAAGAAATTCTCTGATTTACATGACAGATCGTGGGTCATCAGACCCCACTTCAGAAGAGGTTTTGCTCCGTGCCTTCCAAAGAGCAATGCCACACAGCGGGCTAAGAAGGAGCAGAAGCCAGCTGCAGGTCTTGCTGCAGTTCCCCACTCGGCCTCTCAGAATTAGGTCACATCCTTTTGTCCAACCACATTTCCACATGGTTGTTCATGAAGTTTATGTAGAAGGCTCTCATATCTTTGTTTAATTTCTGTTTAGAGGATCTGTCCAGGTCTGTGAGAGGAGTGTTACAGTCCCCCATTATTATGGTGTTATAGGATATCATATTGCTCAGACTAAGTAAGGTCTGTTTCAAGAATCTGGAAGCATTTAAGTTGGGTGCATAAATATTTAGCATTGAACTGTCTTCTTGTCGTATTTTTCCCCTTGACCAATATGAAGTGACCATCTTTGTCTTTTTTGATTTTAGTTGCTTTAAATTCACATGTATCTGAAAATAAGATTGCAACCCCTCTTTTCTTCTGAATTCCATTTGCCTGAGAAATTGTCTTCCAACCCTTGACTCTGATCTTTAATTTGTCTTTTCAGACTAAGTGTGTTTCCTGCAAACAACAAATGAATGGCTTTTGTTTTTTAATCCAATCAGTCAATCTGTGCCTTTTCAGTGGGAAGTTCAAGCCATTAACATTTATTGAAATAATTAATAAGTGTGGTAGCATTCTATTCATTTTATTCTGTGAAAGTCCATTGCTTAGTTTTGTCTTTTGCACCAATGTGACAGCTAGGTTCTGTCTTATAATTTCTGGATGCTTACTTTGCTGGTGGCCCCTTGTGATGGTCAATATGTAAAATAGGTTAAAGTATTTCCTGTAGAGCTGGACTTATTGTGGCAAATTTCCTCAATGTTTGCATATCAGTAAAAGATTTGATTTCTCCATCAATTTTAAAGCTTATCTTCACAGGATATAGAATTATGGGCTAAAAGTTGTTCTATTCAAGGAGATTAAAGGTGGATGATCATTGTCTTCTTGCTTGAAAAGTTTCATTAGAGAAATCTGCGGTCCCCTTGATGGATTTTCTTCAATAGATCTATTGGTGCTTACTCCTGGCAGCTTGCAATTTTTTTCCCTTTGTATGGATTTTGGAAAGGTTCATCACAATGTGTCTTGGAGAAGCTCTGTTAGAGTTGAGGCAACCTGGGGTCTGATATCTCCTTGAAAGGAGTGTGTCAGAATCTTTGGTGATATTTGGGAAACTTTCATTTATAATATTCTCTAGTATGGCTTCCATTCCTCTGGGGCATTCTTCTTCCTCTTCTGGAATACCTATAACTCATGTTTGAACACTTCATAAAGTCACATAATTTTGTTAGTGAATGTTCTGCTTTCTTTCTCTTCTTTTCTGCCCCTTTAACTATCTGAGTTATCTCAAGAGTTTTGTCCTCTACCTCTGAGATTCTTTCTTTGGCATGATCCAATTTGTTGTTGATACTTTCTATTCATCTTTAAGTTCTCTAATTGACTGCTTTAGTTCTTTCAGCTTTGCTATATCCTTTCTATATTCTTCATATCATTCATGTATTATTTGATTCTGTTTTTGGATTTCCTTTTGGTTAATTTCTACTTTCTCAGGAATTTCCTTCATCGTTTTCATCATCTGTATTTTAAAATCCCCTTCTGGCATTTCTAACATTTCTTTATAGGTGGAATCCTCTACAGTAGCTACCACACAGTCCCTTGGGGGGTTGCTCTGGACTGGTTTTTCATGTTGCCAGGATTTTTCTGCTGATTCTTTCTCATGAGTGTTTTCTTTTATCTGTTTCCTTGCCCAAATTTTCCTTTCACGTCCTCTAGCTCTTTAAGTTACTGTGCCTCTGGCCTAAAGTTTTGATGAGTCCTTTTGGTACAGGGCCAGAAGGAGTGGAAGATTAAAGAGAAAGAGGGGAAAAAGATTTTTAAAAGAAAGAAAAATAGGCAAGGAGAAGAGGTAAGTGAAAGGGAGTGTTGATAAAAAGAAGAGATGCTCAGAAAGAGGGAGACAGGAGTAATCTAGGAGTAAGTAGGTCCAACCTTAAAATCTCCCAACCTCTGGGGGTGCTGGGTTGGGTGGTTCCCTTGAGGTCAGGAGTTCTCTTCTGGCCTGTTCAGACACAGTACCCTATCTCCACAAAGTATAGAGAGAAGACAAAAATGCTATAAATCAAACCAACCAAACAAAACCCCCTATGGGATAAAATTAGGGTAAAAAACAACAGTGGAGGCAAAAACACTAGCAAAAATGAAGTTCTAATTGTTAAAAAAATCAACAATGTAGAATAGTATTTAAACTAGAAAAATTAAAAAAGAAAAAGAGAAATGAAAAAAAATGTAGAGTGGAAAATGTTAAAGTAAAACTAAATAAATAAATAAATAAACCAAAAATCAAAAACCAAAATGGTATATATATCTTGCTGAATATTGTCCAGGCAATAGATGATCTTCTGGGGTATGAGATGTTAATCACAATGCTGATACAGCTGTACCAGAGGGGACTGGAGACCTCTGCTGATTTCTCAAACCTTGCAAGCTTGAGAGGCTAAATGTCTCCTCAGCCCACATAAAAGACACTTAAAAAAATTGCTATCTTCCTTTCCCCTATGGGAGAGGAGGGGTGGGGGGAGGATGGGTAGAGGGAGGGCAATTAGTGGGAACACACCTATGGTGCATCTTAGCAGGGTACTGGTGAAACTTATTAAAGGTAGAGTATTAATGTCTTTATATAGTGATCAAGGAAATGCCATGAAGGCTATCTGTAACAGTACGATCAAAATATTTCTGAATGTATATGAATCGTGCCCTGTG
>CAUYON010006473.1:0-14276 GCA_963573935.1 Arctocebus calabarensis | reverse complement strand
CCTAGAGTTTTGCCACTGCTTGCAAAACTGGGGACCTTCTTGGTGTGGTGGGGTTACGTGGCTCTGTCTTATTTTCAGCTGGTCTTTGTCTTACCCTAGAGAATCTGTTACTCTGGATTGAAATCTGAGCTGTGAAGGAATACCAGAGTTAAGCCGCCGCACTCCCCCACAGGCAACAATTGAAAAAGCCAAATCAAAACTTCCCACTACCACACACCCAGGGTACCACTTTGGAAAGTCCTTGGGTGATTAGCCCAACTGAAGAGGTCCTAATGAATTGTCCTAGCCAGCACCAAACTCAAATGGAAGAGTTAAAAAAGTCTCTGGCAACTAGACAGCAGGGATCCACTGGAAGGTCTTGTATAATTCACTTCAATGCTCTGTGAGCTCAGGAGGGCACCCCCTGAGCAAGTAAATTAGTCTGGGAAGGTTGATGCCTCCTTCCCAACCTTGCCCCTCTGTCAGACCTAGTCGGTGGTAACAGTTGTGATCCAGTTTACTCCAATGAGCAGATGCTCCAGAGGTTTGGACCTGCCTGGGTCACAGTGAGGTCTGTGGCTCCACAACCAGTCTGCTACTCCCTGTCACCGTTTGGCAGGGGGAGGTGAGGCCTGACAACCTGGGTATTTGATATGGGCTGGGGCAATTCACTCAGTTCCAGCCCTGTCCCTGATTGATGTTGCTGCTGGAACAGAACAAGTTTGCAGAATTTATTTCTGTCAAGGCTATTTTCCCTGATCAGACTAGGGCTGCAAATGGTTTTTACTCAGTCTGTGAGTTCCAGCCCTTTGTTTCAGCCTTCATCCCCTGAGGGCCAGGTTAAGCAAAGCAGCCCCTCTGAGAGTATTCTAACCCCTGCTGTGTCCAGCCGGTATGCCTCCGGCAAATCCTTTACGCGGCTTGGTTTGGTTGCTGGTCAGCTCTGCCGGCACTGGAGAAGCGGCTGCTTCCCCTGGCTGCCCAGAAGACTGGGAGTGTCTCCTCAAAACATCCCCAAGGGTGCAGCTCTCCAGCTATTGTTCCTGGAGCTGGTCGGGAGGAGTCTCGTGCCTCTGGAGACCTTCCCACCAGCCAGGTCTTCCCTCGGCTCACTCCGAGCCAGAAAACCAGAACAGTTCAGGGACAGTCTGCGCCCGTCCACACCCCTCAAGAAAATCTCCAAGAATCAGGACTCTGTGGGGAACAGGCCCCCAGACCTTGGGGTGAGAGTGGAGGGGAACACCAGGATATCCAATTGGCAGGTAGAGAGTATATACAGTTTTATGCCTGGCTGGAGAGCACTGCGGCAACCTAGTAGGGGAAGGAGGTCTGGTTTTTAGAGGGTCTCTCCCGTGGGATAGAGTGGGAGGACATCCGAACTCTGCTTGCTTGTTTGTATGGAGGTATGAAGTATACTGTGAGCCTCTCTCATGGGGGAGGGGACTCCCATCCGCTTGGTGATGTGCTCTGTACCTTTTTGTTTGTGTCCTCGGGGTCTCAGTTCGCCCTAGCAGAGTTGATTTGCACTTTTCGACCTTTTCTTTTGGCTCAGATCCAAACCATCGGCTTTCTTGCTGAGTTTCTGTCCTTTAACTCTCCTTCTGGACAGGAACCTCTGCAGAAAGCTGGCTACAGATCGCCATCTTGGCTCCACCCCCCATCTACCTTCTTAAACAAAACAATTTTCAGCCCATGATTCTATATCCTGCCAAACTAAGTTTTATATTCAATGGAGAAATCAAATCTTTTACTGACATGCAAACATTGAGGAAATTTTCCATAAAAACAGCTCTGTAGGATGTACTCAGACCTATTCTTCACACTGACCATCATAATGGACCAACAGCAAAGTAACAAAATCCAGAAATTAAAGGACAAAGCCTAGCTTACACTATGACACAAGTGATAAACTTAGGCAATAGACCTTCCCAGCAGAATACAAACAGAACTCTACCCAACTTATAAGTTCTCTTAATAAATGTGAATGGCTTGAATTCCCCACTGAAGAGACATAGCCTAGTTGACTGGGTTAAAAAAGCACAAGTCAACTATATATCTCTTCAGGAAACACATCTAAACTCAAAGGACAAAACAAGACTCAGAGTGAAGGGTTAGAAAAGAATATCTCAGGCAAATGGAAATCTAAGAAAGCACAGGTTGCAAACTTATTTGCAGATACAATTGGATTTAAACCAACAAAAATAAAGACAGACAGAGATGGACACTATATGCTAGTCAAGAGAACAATACAACAAGAAGACATTTCAATTCTAAATATTTATGTACTCAACTTAAATGCTCCCAAATATATAAAACAAACCCTATATGATCTGAACAATACGATAGACTGTAACACCATAATTACTGGGAACTCTAACATCCCTCTGACAGAACTGGACAGATCCTCCAAACAGAAATTAAATGCAGAAGCAATAGATGTAGCATGACTATCGAACAAAACGGACACATACAGAACAACCTATCCAAATACAACTGAGTATATGTTCTTCTTATCAGCTCACAGGTCATCTGCAAAAACCAGTCATATCTTAGGGCAAAATCAAATCTAATGAATTTAAAAGAATAAAAACTGTATTTTGTATCTTTTCAAACCATCACAGAGTGAAAGTAGAACTTAATGCTATCAAAAATCTTTATCCCCATATAAATTCATGGAAACCAAATAACCTTATGCTGAACAAAAGCTGGTTCAAGGAGGAGATAAAGAAGGAAATCATTAGATTTTGTGAACAAAATGGCAATGAAGCTACAAGCTATCAAAATTTATGGGATACTGGAAAGGCAGTACAAGAGGGAAATTTAAATCATTGAATACCCACATCTAAAAAACTGAAAAAGCATAATCAACAATCTAATGAACCATGTCACAGAGCTGGAAAAGGAAGAGCAATCCTATCTCATACCTAGCAGAAGGAAACAAATAACCAAAATCAGAGCAAAATTAAATAAAATTGAGAATTAAGAACCATTAGGAAATTAGCAAAACAAATAGTTGGTTCTTTGAAAAGATTAATAAATCAATAAACATTTGGCCAGATTAACTAAAAACAGAAAAATAAGATCTCTAATAACCTCAATCATAAATGAATAAGGAGAAATAACAACAGATACCAAGGAGATACAAAAGGTCATTATTGATTACTACAAAACTTCAAAAGCTTTACGCACAGAAATTTGAAAATGTAGAGGAAATGAACCAATACCTAGAACACATCATCTGCCTAACTCAACCGAAAAGAATTAGAAATTTTGAACAGACCAATGTCAAGCCCCAAAGTTTCAGCAACAATAAAACAATCTTCCACAAAAGAAAAGTCCTGGACCAGACAGTTCTACACGAAAATTATACCAACCCTTCAAAAAGGAGCTCATACTTATATTGTAAATCTTATTCCAAAACAAAGAGAAAGAAGGAACCTTTCCCAGAATGTTCTACAAAGTAAATATCATCCAGGTATCAAAACCAGGAATGGACTCAACAAAAAAGGAAAACTACAGACCAATATTATTAATAAATATTGATGCAAAAATATCAATCAAATGCTAGCAAACAAAATATAGCTACAGATTTAAAAATTATGATCAAGTGGGCTTTAAAGATAATTCAACATATGTAAAACCATAACTGTAAATTGCTATATAAATAGAAGCAAAGCAAGGACCACATGAGCCTCTTAATAGATGCACAAAAAGCATTCAACAAAATTCATCATCCTTTTCTGCAAGAACACTTTAGAAAATAAGCTAGTTGGGATGTTTCTTAAACTAATAATAGTGACCATCTACAATAAATTCATAGCCAATATCATACTGAATGGGGGTAAAACTAAAAGCATACCCATTTCAAACTGGAATCACACAATGCTGTTCACTATTGCCACTAGTATTCAACATAATGCTGGATGCAATCAGGCAAGAGAAGAATATAAAGAGTATCCAAATGGGGCAGAGAAGGTCAAACTCTTGCTCTTTGATGATGATCTAATCTTATACTTAGAAAACCCTAGAAACTCAATTTACAATTACCAAGATATGGAACCAAACCAAGATTCCATTAACCCATGTATGGATTAATAAATTGTGGTATAGGTGGCACCTGTAGCTCGGTGGGTAGGGCACTGACCACATACCCCCAGGCTGACGGGTTCAAACCTGGCCCAGGCCAGCTGACCAACAATGACAGCTGCAACAATAACAACAACAACTAAAAAAATAGCCACACGTTGTGGCAGGCACCTGTAGCCCCAGCTACTTAGGAGGTTAAGGCAAGAGAATTGCTTAAATCCAAGAGTTTGAGGTTGCTGTGAGCTGTGATACCACAGCACTCTACCAAGGGCGACATAGTGAGACTCTGCCTCAAAAAAAAAATAAATAAAATAAATTGTGGTATATATATATCATGAAATACTATTCAGTCATAAAAAGATGGAGATTTTGCAACTTTCATATTAACCTAAATGGAATTTAAGAACATTCTTCTTAGTAAAGTATCACAAGATTACAAAAGTAAGTATCCAATTACTGAATATTAATATGAAATGAAGATATCAACAACTATACACCCAAATGAGAGAAAAATATAAGTAAATTCAAGGGGGGGAAAGGAGGGAGGAGGGGAAGGAGAGAGGGGAAAGGTGGATTGGAGAGCTCTCACCTAATGGTCACAATGTAAAGGTATACAACATACCCCCTGAGCGAAGCACTCAACTACAACTTGAACTTTACTTAACAAACTCAAACAATGTAACCTAATTATTTGTACTCTCATATTAATCTGAAAAAAATTTTTCTAATTCTCAATTTATCTTAAAGATAATAGTTTATTCTAAATAGCAATAGCAGCAATGTGTTCAAATACATATTTATGTATGCTTACATACAGTGAAATTAATAACAGCAATTATATAAGGCATGAGAAAAAATAATTAGGGTTATTTTTATTATTATAAGGTACATACAGTACCAGTGAAGTAGTATAGTGTGATTTGAAAATGGACTTGAATTACTTATAAATGTATATTGTAAGCTCTACAATAACCTCCCAAAGTTTTCATAAAGAACTGTAACTAATATGTTAAGGAAGAAGAGAAAATGGAATTGTCATTTAAATCACCAACTAAAACCACAAACAGTGTGAAAGACAAAAATAGCAATAAAGTCAGTAAGTACAAAATAGTAGCAAATATAGTATTTATTCAATTATATCAACAACCACTTTGAATGCCAATGACCTAAATTCATGAATTAAAAGACAGAATGTCAAAGTGCTTGAAAAAACAAGATCCCACTATATGTTGTCTATAAGAAACCTATTTTAAATATACAAACTGAAAAGCATAAAAGTCATGCATTGTCTTCTCCCAGACCACAATAGAATTAAAGTCAAAAGCTTTCGCACGAAGATCAGAAACAAAGCATGGATGTTTCTTCTCACCAACACTTTTCACACTAGAAGTCCTAGCTAAAGCAATAAGACAAGTAAAGGAAATAAAAGTACAGACTGGGAAAGAAGAAAATAAATATGACATGATTGTCTATGTATATAATTTGAAATGATTGACAAAACCCCACAATACTCTGGAACTAATAGCAATTAAAGCAAGGTTGAAAGGAGCACAGTTGTTACTAAAAAGTCAATCATTTTTCTATATTGCCAGCAATAAACAAGTAAAATTTGAAATGTAAAATGAAATCCCATTTATATTAGCACCTCCAGAATGAAATACTTAGGTCCAAATCTAAGAATATTTATACAGATCTACATGAGGAAAACCATAAAACTAATAAAAGGAATCAAAGAAAAAAATAGATTTCATTTTACAAAGACTCCATATCATGGGCAGGAAGCTTCAATATTGTCAAGATGTCAGTTCTTCCTAACTTAATCTATAGATTATAAACCAATCAAAACCAATTAAAATCTTGGCAAATTATTTTGTGGAAATCAACCAAGTGATTCTAAAGTTTATAAAAAGAGAAAAAAGACCCAGAATAGACCACACAATATTGAAGGAGAAGAACAAAGGTGAAGGACTGGCACTATCCAACTTTAAGTCTTATAAAGTGATAGTAATCAAGACAGTATGATATTGGTAAAAGAATAAACAAATAGATCAATGAAACAGAATAAGAAACTCAGAAATAGACCTCAGAAATAGAAATAAGTAAAGTCAATTGACCTTTGACAAAAAAGGAAAGGTAATACAATTAAGCAAAGACAGTCTTTTCAACAAATAGTGCTGGAAAAATTGGACATTCATATACAAAAAAAAATAATCTTGAGATAGACCTTACACCTTTTACAAAAATGAAGTGAAAATGGATTACAGACCTACATGGAAAATGGAAAACTATAAGACCCCTAGAAAATAACATTAAAAAAATAAATTCGGCCAGAGATGCCATATTCCAGTAATTCGGTAAAATGATGAATACAAAAGGAAAGAGAAAAGGCACCCAGTACATGTTCTCTGAGACTTTTAGAAAACATAGAGTTGTTTCTTTGGCCAAATATATGCAAATATACAAGAAAGGTGATATTGTAGACATCAAGGGAATGGGTACTGTTCAAAAAGCATGTCCCACAAATGTTATCATGGCAAAACTGGAAGAGTCTGCAATGTTCCCCAGCATGCTGTTGGCATTGTTGTAAACAAACAAGTTAAGGACAAGATTCTTGCCAAGAGAATTAATGTTTGTATTGAGTATATGAAGTACTTCAAGAGCTGAGATAACTTCCTAAAACACATGAAGAAAAATGATCAGAAAAAGAAGGAAGCCAAAGAGGAAAGATACCTGGCTTCAACTGAAGCATCAGCCTGTTCCACCCAGAGAAGCCCACTTTGTGAGAATGAATGGGAAGGAGCCTGAGCTGTTGGCGTCCATTCCCTATGAATTCATGGCATATTGGGTGTACAGCATAGTGCAAATGAGAATCAAGAGAACCAGTTGAACAGAAGCATAAAATGCTGGAATCTATTCCCCATGAATTCATAGCATAATAGGTATACAGCATAGACGCAGGAAAACCAAGAGAACCAATGGAACAGGAGAGTAAGGTGCTGGAACCTTTTCCCCATGGATTCATGGCATAATAGGCATAGCAAGATTTGTCACATTCAATGGAAAGGCCCCTCCCTGAGCTACTAGAACCTTTTCCTTATAAATTCATGGCATAATAGGTATTAAAAATAAAAGGCGACTATAAAAAAATAACATAAAAAAGAAAATGTAGATGACCCTGGGTTTTGCAATAACCTTTTAAATACGAGACCAAAAGCATGATTGGTAAAAGAAAGAATTGATGAATAGTACTTCAATAAAGTTAATTTCGGCGGCACCTGTGGCTCAGTGAGTAGGGCGCCAGCCCCATACACCGAAGGTGCCGGGTTCAAACAGCCTTGGTGAACTGCAAAACAGAAAAATAGCCAGGCGTTGTGGCAGGTGCCTATAATACCAGCTACTTGGGAGGCTGAGGCAAGAAAATCACCTAAGCCCAGGAATTGGAGGTTGCTGTGAGCTGTGTGACACCACGGCACTCTACTGAGAGCAATAAAGTGCGACTCTGTCTCTACAAAAATAAATAAATAAATAAATAAATAAATAAATAAATAAATAAAATTAATTTCTCCTCTATGAAAGACACTGCCAAGAGGATGAAAAGAATGGAAGAAAATATTTGTGAGAGACTTATCTGATAAAAATACTTTATCCAAAATGTGCAATAAATTCTTAAAACTCAACAATAAGGGAAGAACCTGATTTTAAAAATAGACCAAATACCTTAACAGACATCTCACCCAAAGAAAGATATACAGATGGCAGATAAGCATATAAAAAGATGGTCCACATCACATGTCATCAAGAAAACAAACCAAAACAGAAATAAGATGACAGAGCACATCAATTAGAAAGGACAAAATCCAGAACATTGACAACACCAAATAGTGGTGAGGATGTGGAGCCACAAAAACTAATTCATTGTAGGTGGGAAGGCAAAATGGTACAGCTACTTTGGAAGACAGATTCCTCCCTCCCTCCGCCCCCTCCCTCCCTCCCTCCCTCCCTCCCTCCCTTCCTTCCTTCCTTCCTTCCTTCCTTCTTTCCTTCTTTCCTTTCTCGATAGAGTGTCACTTTGTTACACTTGGTAGAATGCCATGGCATCATAGCTCACAGCAAACTCAAATTCTTGGGATCAAGCAATTTTAAATGTTGTTAATATTAAGAAAAGAGCATGCTAGGCAAAATAACAGTGAAGGCCACTGGTGGAAAAATGATCAACATGATAAAAATGTAGAAATCACAAGGAAGAAATTAATCTCCATTCAATTTCTATAAAGGTTATGAATCTCCTGGCCCTTGAAATCATTTCAAGAAGTCATGTTTATGTTTTCTTGCTTATATTCCAGTTATACTCTAAACCTCATGCCAGCTCTTTTATCTTTTCATCTGGCCCTTGAAATCGTTTCAAGAAGTCATGTTTATGTTTTCTTGCTTATATTCCAGTTATACTCTAAACCTCATGCCAGCTCTTTTATCTTTTCATCCATTCATCTGATTATTGAATTTCTATTTTCTATAACTATTAATATCACCATAAGGCTGTGAGAGATTGAAAGCTTTTTTTAGAACTTCCTATTCAGTAGAGGTGAGATGTGTATATAGTAGAAGTTAGAAAGTGTTAACAATTACAAAAGAGGTTCAGAGAATATACTCGGGCATTGGAGATTGCTTCCTGTTTGAGTATGAATCAAGAAAATCTTCATGGACAAGTCCCCCACTGTTCATGTGAACACTGAGCAGAGACATAGGATCTGGAAAGCATAGAGTATAATTTTAAGTGTAGAGAGCATTTAGTTTGCGTATATACATATTTTATGTATGTATTTTTCTACTAGTCATCTTTCTGATACGTAGCAGAAAGATGACTAGCAGAAAAATATAATGAAATGCTAGAATAGCCTTTCTGATAGTGAAGACTACCCCATGAGAACATACCTTTGGGCAGATTGCTCAATCTCTCCTTAGAGGAGCAGAAGAAACTCGAGAAGTTACTTGAAGCTGAGTTCTAATTTCTTCTCCTGGCTGTCATAAAACTGAAGGAATGTCAGCCAAAAAGAGTATCAGCCAAATTCATGAACATATGACATTGCTTTATGATGTAAAGTGAGAGTTAAAAACAGAAGAAAGGTCAAGGAAATCAGTGTTAAATTAATGATGATTGCTGATTGAACTGGATTAATATTGTTTGGAATAAAGAGGAGGTGTTGGGTGCTATGGATACCACATAGGTAACATCAATGGAACTTAGCAATTGGATCTAGAAACACAGGAGCTGTAGTGATTGTTAAAATGTGAATAGAAGGATAATAATGTCATTCATGAAAACTAGAAAATTAGGTTTTTTTGGTGGAAACTGGATGAACACTCTTCTAGATATTTTGAGTTTAGGCCTGTGGTTCGGAACAAGTATTTCATATTTTGGTACTTCTTTCAACCCACCATTTCTAATCAGTATCCATCAAAGCCATGCAAGTAGTTGGAATTAGGAAAGGAATCAGCATGGAAGAGCAAACTGATGCCAGACCCTATAAAACTGACTATATTTAATCATGTAATTAAGGGCTAGAAGGGACAAAAGAAATAGAAATGGAAGATGATCAGGAAACAAAGACAAATCAAGTCAAGGAAAAATTGTTTTGGATGTGAACCTCTGTATACAATATTTATGATTTGGGCCTAGTGTGGATCAAGGAATTAAGAAAGAAAACTGGAAAAATAAACAGGGCTTTATGTATTTTAAGACTTAATATGATGGTGATGATGATGGAGGAGGAAAATAAAGAGTAGGCAGCAGTTACCCTAAAAATTGTTATTAAAGAAATTCATGAACAAATAAGCTTTTTTATTTTCATCCTGTTTCTAATTTTTCCTCCTTTATAGCATATATGATAAATCTTTTTTTAAAAAAAAAGAACAAAAGAATATGGTGTTTTAAAAACATATTTTACAATGCCAGGAGGCAAATGTGATATAAGGGACTAAGACCAGACGTATCTAGCCAATATATTTCATCTGTAAAACGGAGATAATAATACTTGTCATCACCTTGTCTCAGAGAATCATTATGTGAGTTAATTGAAGGAATGATGCAGCATTGTGTGGTTATAAAAGCTACAGTAATGGATCACACAATTGATATTTAAGGATTTTTTTTGTGCTTCTGATCTCATGCTGGTAAAATTGTTATTGCTTTAAATAAGCCATAAATATCTACTTTTTGTTCTATGTTCAGTAAACAAATGTTCTCAAATTTTTACGCTTATAAATTTACTGTAATTTTGCCTTCTGTGAAATGTTTGCGTTTATCTTATTTTTGCCCACTTCTGCTCTGGCAAGTACGTGCCAAATATAATGTTAGTATCAGCAAACAAACATTTTTTTTTCTGGGTGTGTCTTCACTGTCTAAATGGTTTTTATATTTGTTTCAAAAGCTTTCATAAAACATGCATTTGTTTTTGGAAGATCTGAATAGCTCAAATATTTCTATCTGCATTTCCTTAGGTCACCTTCTATCTGCACTTCTTTCTAAGAGTTCTTCTGTTGGCCAGGATTTTTTCTGAGGCTTTAGTATTGACTGGTAGGAATGCTTGTAAAAACATTTGTGGATAGCCCAAACATTTTTAATAACATTTGCTTGGAAAAATTTTACTGGCAGTCAGAACATATTATTTAAATATATTTCAAAATATTTATGCATCCCTGCAATACTTTGGCGGTGTCTATATGGTAAAGCTGAACTGATGGTTTTCTAGCTAAATCTTTTTGTTTGTTTTTGGTCATTCATAATAGTTGATCGATGAGTGTTTGATAGAAATTATCCCACAGTTGCTTTGACTAACTCAATAAAAAGGAGGCTACAATAGTCAGAAGTTTTTTTCTTCTGAGAGATGTGAACTTAATAAACAAATTACATTAACTTTATCATAATCTCCTTAGATGCTTAATTCTCAGTTGCTATTTCAGCTCTTTTTTTCCCTTCTCAATGATAACTCAGAACAGATTGATGGATTTGTAAGTATCATTTTGGCATTAGGTTTTAGTAACAAATGTAGCATTAGTGAGACCCTTGTTTCTCCAAATAGGGTTTACATAACTTTTAAAAATTATTTTCATATTCCATGCCTATGTCAGAATGAAAAAGAAAATGGATAAATTATTTCTGCATTTATGTGAAATAGCCAAATCAAACCTTGCTTTGTTTTTTTATGTCTGTTTTATTAGCAACTCATTTTTTGTATTTGTCTTTTTTCAAAATAGAAAGAAATAGAAATAGACTTAGAAAATTCTAAAATAGAATAGAAATTTAATTCTACAATTAGATCTCATTCTTGATTTAGTTTATCAGAGAAAGAACAAGAAATAACTGTTGGTGATCATTGCAAGTAATTTAAAAATGCGTTAGGAAGTTTATCTTTCCAAACCAGATTATGAGGGTTTAATTCATGAAAGGATCCTTTGAGTTTGCCTGTCCCCACATTGCTGTTTTACTATGCATATTTTCTTGCATCTCTCTTTTCAGTATTTTTTGTGTTACGTTTTTTTCTCTATGTGTTTGTGTTGTCCTTTTTCTAATGTGACTTTCTCTCTAAGTAACACTGTAGATAGAGACACATCTGATGATGCGTCATTTCCTGTGCTTATGTACTTCCTTTTGCCCTCTGTCCTTGGCTTTATCAATGCATCTGTCTTTGTCATCTCTCTCTTCCCTGCCGATGTACATGTGTTCTGTGCTCTCTATTTCTGTGTTCATTTTGAGGTATTCCTCTGCTGCTTACCTGGCTTTGTTTTCTCTCTCATTGCCCTTTTCTATCTCTGGTTCATTTTATGCATGTCTTGCTCAATTTTATGCTACCTTGGTTCTCTATATATGCCTTCCTTCTTTTATGGTTATAAAACATGAGAGTTTTGCTGTGGTGGTCTATGTACTAGTTAAAATTTAAAGTTTCCTGTTTCACATAGCAAAACATCATGGTGTACAGCATAGCCATATATAATTTCTATGTGTCAACTTAGAAAGAAATCAGTCAACTCTGAAAAATATTAAAAATAAGACTTCCTGTACTATTAAATTAGAAAAATGAGTTAGATATTATGAAAGACAGTTCATAGAAAAATTACATGTGGGATAATAAATACATAATCTTGGGCATATTCTCTCTAGTAATTGAGTATATGTGAGTAAAATAATAAAATTACATTTATTGGCTATTAGATTTGTAAAGGAAATTGTGGAAACTTAGTGAGCTATACATTAAAATGGTAACAAATAACATGTCAAGAGGAGTGTGTGTATTAATATTTTAAATATATGTTAGCTTTTTTTTTTTATTCTTTTGCAGTTTTTGAATGGGACCGGATTAGAACCTGGTATATGGGGCTGGCGCCCTACTGCTTGAGCCACAGGCACCACCTTATATGTTAGCTTTGACTCAGCAATTCTTCTTTAAAAATTTGTCCCCCCAAATATCAGATAATTGTGCAACTATTTATTTCAGACTTGCCTTTAATAGTATAAAATTGAAAGTAAATGCCCATCAGTAGGCTATTGGCTAACTGAATTGTAGTATGTCAAATACAATAGAATATTATATAACCATTGTTACAGAAAAATTCTATGGTATATCAATAACTGAAAAACACCAGATTATTAAAAAAATGTAAATTGTGCATATTGTCTATGCCATTTATCCATTCAAATTATGTATTTTGTCCTCCTACTCTGTCTAAGTACTGTTGAGGCAAAATAGAAATATCAATATTATTTTATAAAGCATGTAAGGTAATCAGAGAAATTCCACTTTCTCTGTATTATGGATTTAATAAATACAAGTATTATGAAAAATTATAAAGTTGAATCATTTCAGAAAGAGTTTTCTGTTCTCAAATTTTAAACCAGATGAATACTTTTTCTATTTTGAAATATTAAATTCAACTAATCACATTTCATGGTTTTCCTTTCCTGTGGATCAGTGATGCTCTGTAAAAATGACTCCTCATCCTAGCCAAGGCAATTTTCTTAGGTGTTATGGTAATGTTATGCTTTGGTACATATTGCCTTAATGAGTTGTCAAGAAACAATATTTGTTTAAAGCCTTTGGAAAAACAGAAAAAAATTAAGCCATGTACTTGTCAAAATGTCATTCGCATGTTAAGCTCAGAAAGTCTGAGCAAATATAAAGTGAAACAATAAAGAACACTTTGCTCCTTCATTGGAAATTGATGCTAATGTCAATGGAAAACTAAATTTGAAAATTTAATGTTTAGAACAATGATTCTATAACTTGAGTGTGCATAAGACTTACCGAGGAAACTATTTTTAAATACAGATTCCTGGCCCCTACCCTCTGAGCTTCTGATCTGGTAGACCTGGAATGGGCATAGAATCTGTATTTTCATAAGCTTCTAATATAAAGTGATTCTAATATAAGAGATTTCAGGGCCACATTTCAAGAAATGATGCTAATGAGTAAATTATGATAGCTAATTTGCTTTAAAAATATGACAGATTTTCTTTAAATCATATCTACTAGATACATTTATTGGAAGATTTCTTAGACAAGCTTATTTAAGAAGTCATTCAAGTTTTTTTTAGGGGAATTACGAGTTCATGGACTGGTCCACATTCCACTTCAAGGCCTGTTGGCTTTCTGGACCACAATTTCAATGACCTGCCAATGTTTACTTCCATCAAATAAAAATTGGCAAGTATTTTCCTCAAATAGTGGCATTAATATTTATAGATTTTCTTGCATTCTTATTATTGTATAATATGTAGTGTGAAGTCTCAAGGACTTTGTCATAAAGGTATGACAAAAAAGTATAAACAACAGAGCACTGAAAATGCAGAATTCAGATCAATGAAAGTAGCTATGTAGTATAAATCAAAGATTACTTTAGAACACTTTGACATAATTTGATACTTTAGGAATACCAAATCTATGAATCTTAAAAGACTGAAGGAATGATGATAAGTCTATTGGTCACCAGAGAAGTTTGCCTCTAAAGTAACTTTGGGTTTCCTTGAAAAAAGTCATCAGATGTGCAGCAAGAAGGGTATATGTTTCTGTAGTATATACTGGGTATATACCCAGATGACCAAAAATTACAGAACAGCAAAGATATCTGTACCAGATTGTTTATTGCCGCTCAATTCATAATTGCTAAGTCATGGAAGAAGCCCAAGAGCCCATCGATACACGAATGGATTAATAAAC
>CAUYON010006472.1:0-13770 GCA_963573935.1 Arctocebus calabarensis | reverse complement strand
AAGAGGATCACTCGAGCCCAGGAGTTTGAAGTTGCTGTGAGCTATGATGACGCCATGGCACTTTAGCCTGGGTAACAGAGTGAGAGTCTGTCTAAACAAACAAATAAGAAATGAGGTGTCACTCTGGCTCAGGCTCGTCTCCAACAATCTACTCACCAAGCAATCTACTCAATCCAAGCAATCTACTCACCTCGGCCTCCCAGAGTGCTGAGTTATAGGCATGAGCCAGCGAACCAGGTCAAGAGGGACTGTATCTAACAAATGCAATCAGTGTAACCTAATTCTTTGTACCCTCAATGAATCTCAAACAATAAAGAGAGAGAGAGCCGGGCGTTGTGACAGGTGCCTGTGGTCCCAGCTACTCAGGAGGCTGAGGCAAGACAATTGCCTAAGCCCAGGAGTTGGAGGTTGCCATGAGCTGTGATGCCACAACACTCTACTGAAGGTGACAAAGTGAGACTGTCTCTAAAAAAAAGATAATAAAATAAATAAAGAGAGAGCGAGAGAATTGATTTATTTACTAAGTTTATGGAATATTCTAAATCTTTTGTTGTCATTTCAACAGTGTTCACAACACTGTCCCCAGGAGTAGATTCCGTCTCAAGAAACCATTCTCTGGGGGGATTGGTAAGCTCTCACCTGTTGGACACGTTGTGAGGGTGTACAATATACCCCCAGGATGAAGAGCTCAGCAGCCTCAACTACAACTTGAACTTTACCTTAGAAACACAAACAATGTAACTAATCATTTGTGCCCTCAACAACAACAACAAAAAAGAAACCATTCTCATTGCTAAGAAGCAACTCCTCATTCATTCAGGTCTGATGGTGAAATTTGCAGCAATTCAGAGATATCTTCAGGCTCTACTTCTAGGGCCAGTTCTCTTGCTATTAACACCACATCTGCAGTTCCTTCCGCCACTGAAGTCTTGAACCCCTCACAGTCATCCATGAAGTTTGGAGTCAACCTATTCTAGACTTCCGTTTTTCTTTTTGCAGTTAGAGTCTCACACTGTCACCCTAGCTAAAGTACAGTGGCATTGACATAGCTCACCACAACCTCAAACTTCTGGGCTTAAGCCTCCTGCCTCAGCCTGCTGAGTAGCTGCAACTACCGGCAGGCACCACCACTTATGGCTGATTTTTTCTATTTTTAGTAGAGATGAGGTCTTGCTCTTGCTCAGTCTGGTCTTGAACTCCTGAGCTCAAGGGATTCTTTTACCTCGTCTTCCCAGAATGCTAGGATCACAGGTGTGAGCCCCTGCACCCAACCCAAACTCCTGTTAATGTTGGTTGTTTGATCTCCTCCCGTGAATTTAAATGTTCTTTTTCTTTCTTTCTTTTTTCTTTTTAATTTTATTTATTTATTTATTTTTGCAGTTTTGGCCGGGGCTGGGTTTGAACCCACCACTTCTGGCATATGGGGCCGGTGCCCTACTCCTTTGAGCCACAGGTGCCGCCCTTTTTTTTTTGAGACAGAGTTTCACTTGGTCATCCTGGGGTTGAGTGCTGTGGCATTATTGCTCACAGCAACCTCAAATCAAGTCATCAGCCTCCCAAGTAGCTGGGACTATGGGCGCCTGCCACAACACCCAGTTACTTTTAGAGATGGGATCTCGCTCTTGCTCAGGCTATCAGCCAGCGTTGGCCTCCCAGAGTGCTAGGATTACACCACGGCCTGAATTTAAATGTTCTTAATGGCATTTAGAATGGTAAATCCTCTCCAGAAAGTTTTCAATCCACTTTGTCCAGGTTCATTAGAGAAGTCACATCTATGGCAGCTGTAGCCTTATGAAATGTATTTCTTAAATAGTAAGAGTTGAAAGTCAAAATTACTCCTTGATACATGGGTCTCAGAATGGATGTCAGGCATGAAAACAGCATTCATCTCCTTGTATATTCCCATCACAGCTCTTGGGTAACCAGGTGCATTGCCAATGAGCAGTAATATTGTGAAAGGAATCGTTTTTTCTGAGGAGTTCTCACCAGGGGACTGAAAAACATTCGGTAAACCATGCTGCACATAGATGTGCTGTCATCCAGGCTTTGTTGTTCCGTTTATAGAACACGGGCAGAGTAGATTCAGCATGACTCTGAAAGGGCTAGGATTTTTGGAAGCATTGTTTTCAACTTAAAGTCACCACCTTCTGCCAGGTGCCATGGCTCACACCTGTAATCCCAGCACTCTGGGAAGCCGAGGCGGGTGGATTACTTAGGAGTTTGAAACCAGCCTGAGCAAGAGGCTGAAAAGTACCTCGTCTCTGAAAAGTAGCTGGGTGTTGTGGGGGGCACCTGTAGTCCCAGCTTCTTACGAGGCAGAGGCAAGAGAATATTTTAAGCCTAAGAGTTTGAGGTTGCTGTGAGCTGTGACACCTGGGCACTCTACTGAGAGTGACAAAGTGAGATTCTGTCTCAAAAATAAATAAATAAGGGCAGCGCCTGTGGCTCAGTGAGTAGGGTGCCGGCCCCATATGCTGGAGGTGGCGGGTTCAAATCCTGCCCCGGCCAAAATAAAATAAAATAATAAATAAATAAAGTCACCAGCTTCCTTAGCTGCTAACAAGAACAGCCTGTCCTCTGAAGCTTTAAAGCCAGGCACTGGCTTCTCCCCTTTAGCTATGAAAGTCCTAGATGGCATCTTTTTCCAGTAGAAGGCTGTCTTGTCTACCTTGTTGTTTGGTGTAGCTGCCTTCGTTAACAATCTTAGCTGGGTCTTCTGGAGAACTCACTGTTTCACCTTGCACTGGCCTGTGGTGGAGCTGGCTCCTTTCCTTAAGCCCCATGAACCTACCTTTGTCACGGCTGATTTGATGCTCTATCCAGACTACTAAAATTTTCTCCTTATCAGCGATAAGGCTATTTTGTTTTCTTATCATTCTCTGTTTATTGGAGTAGCACTTTTAATTACCTTCAAGAACTTTTCCTTCTAGCCGGGCGTTGTGGCAGCTGCCTGTAGTCCCAGCTATTTGGGAGGCTGAGGCAAGAGAATCGCCTAAGCACAAGAGCTGCAGGTTGCTGTGAGCTGTGACGCCACCGCACTCTACCGAGGGCGACATAGTAAGACTCTGTCTCTAAAAAAAAGAACTTTTCCTTCGTGTACACGGCTTGGCCAACAGTTTGGTGAAAGAGACCTAGCTTTGGTCTGGATTTGGCCTTGGACCTGCGTTCCTCGCTCAGCTTAATCATTTCTAGCTTTTGATTAAAAGTGAGAGGCATGCAACTCTTTCTTTTATGTGACTACTTGGCGGGCACAGTGGGATGGTTAGTGGGCCCAATATCAATGTTATTGTGTCTCAGAGAATAGGGAAGCCCAAGGAGAAGTAGAGAACCAGGGGAACAGTCAGAGCACACACAACATTTATTAAGTTTGTCGTCTTACGGGGCATAGTTTGTGATGCCCACAACCATTTATAATAGTAACAGCAAAAATCACTGATCATAGATCACCACAACAGATATACCAATAACAAAAATGTTTGAAATATTGAAATATAAGAATTATCAAACTGTGGCACAGGGATATGAAGGGAGCCCATGATGCTAGGAAAATGATACAGGTAGACTTGGTTGATGCAGGGTTGCTACAACCCTTAATCTGTGAAAAACATATTATCGGCAGGGTGTGGAGGCTCATGTCAATAATCCCAGCACTCTTGGAGGCCAAGTTGGGAGGATAGCTTGGGCTCAGGAGTTTGAGAACAGCCTGAGCCTGATTGAGACCCCTTATCTGAACTAGAAAAATTAGCTGGTTGTAATGGCAGGTGCCTGTAGTCCCAGCTGCTCAGGAGGCTGAGGCAGGAGGATGGCTTGAACCCAGGAGATTGAAGTTTCTGTGAGCTAAGCTGATGCCATAGCACTGTAGCCTGGGTGACAGAGTTAGACAAACACATTATCTACAAAGTGCAATGAAATGAGGTGTACTTGTTTATTTTTACAAATACTTATCTGGTGGCACCTGTCACTCAAGGAGTAGGGCACCGGCCCCATATGCCAAGGGTGGTGGGGTCAAAGCCACCCTGGCCAAAAAACTGCAACCCCCTGAAAAAAAACAACCCCCCCCACACAATATGAGATTTAAAAATAATAAAAAAGAAGGAACGAAAAGAAAGAAAAATCATTAAAAGAAAAAAAGAATACTTATCTTTTAGGGACTTAAAGTATTTCCAGATGAGATGAAACAACGTCAGGGATTGCTTCAAAATAGCCCAGTCTGTGAAACAACAATTATTCCCTGAAAAATATTTTATTAAAAAAACAATATTGCTGGGTGCAATGGCTCATGTCTGTAATGCTAACACTGTGGGACGCTGAGGCTGGTGGATTGCCTGAGCGCAGGAGTTCCAGAGAAGCCTAAGCAAGAGTGAGACCCTGTCGCTACTAAAAGTAGAAAAACTAGCCGGGCATTGTGGTGGGCACCTGTAGTCCCAGCTACTTGGGAGGCAAGAGATCCCTCGAGCCCAGGAGTTTGAGGTTGCTGTGAGCTGTGATGCCACAGCACTCCAGCCAGGGAAAAAAATCCAGGGACAGGCCAGTGCACATGGCTCACACCTGTAATCCCACCATTCTGGGAGGCCAAAGCGGAGGATCACTTGAGCTCAGGAGTTCAAGACTAGCCGAGCAAGAGTGAGACCCCCCTCTAGCTCTACTAAAAGTAAAAAGTTGAGGCAAAGAATAGCTTGAGTCCAAGAGTTTAAGGTTGCTTTGAGCTATAACGCCATGGCGCTCTATCAAGGGGCGACAAATTGAGACTGCCTAAAAAAAAATTCAGAGACCAAGGGGACCATGGGGAACTTAGAAGACATCAGATAGGCTCCAGGAGGGTGGTGTGGGAGCTGGACACTGAGTACGACGTAGGGGTGGGGCCGTCAGACTATTGCACCCACGCTGTGTATATTGTGAGAATCCCTCGGCTAAATCGACAGTTACGAATCCTGTGTGCGCAGTGCTCTGAAGGAAAAACTGGGGTGCAGGGCTCAGGGTGGGGGCTGGAGACTTGGCCATCTCCGAGTTTGCTCTGGGTCCTAAGGTTTCTGACTGGGAAGCGGCACCTCCCTGGGGTGGGGCGCTCACGTGTAGCCGGGGAAGCTCTTAGAACAAGCCGGCACTCTGCTGCAGGCTCTCTCGGGTCTTCCCCTCACCCCCTTCTCTCTTTCTCACTCCACGTGCCATGTCCATTCCTCTTCTTTCCTTTCTCGGTCTCTGTTTTCCTGTTTCTCCCTTGCTGCCCCCCTGCACCATTCTGTCCCCTGCCCTGCTCTGGGCTGCAGAGACGTGGGCTGGGGTGGGCAGGGGACAGAGATACACTGGCCGACAGGCTGCCCCACTGCAGGGAGTGTGCAGGATCCCCCCCGGGGAGAGCCCAAGGCCTCAGGGTGATGTGCCTGGCACTGAGCTGTGTCCCCGACCATCTCTCTGCAAGCCCAGCATCACGCGCTGTGGGGCACGTTCTTCAGGGGAGTGGGGCCACCTGTCACAGCCCTACTGGAGAATTTCACGGTGCAAATTCAGCCCATCCTTTCAGACCCAGCTTGGCGGGGAGGCTCAGGGCTGGCTTCCAGGTTTCCAGAGTGGAGAGAGAGGAAGGGACATCCTCCTTGTTCCTGGAGTCCTGGGCTGAGGCTGGCTCAGGACGAGGATCCCACTCAAGTGCCCTCGTGTCTGTCATGTCCCCGGCTGATTCCTGGAAGGGGATAGGAAGTCCCTCTCCTTCCTGCATTGCTCCTACTTCCCGACGCGGGGAGCAGATGTTTCTTTCCATCCAAGGACGATGACAAGGTGGTGGTGACTCACTACAAGGGCAGTCACTTGAAACGGTGTGGGAGGGTCCCAGCCCTTTCTGGAAGTACTTTGGCAGATTGTTTCAGAGAGCTGAAGATGTACACACACCCTCACCAGTGAACACATTTCTGAGAATTTGCCCGAAGGAAGTAATCCTAAAACAGGAAAAGAACAGCCATGTGCTCAGTGATATCTATTGCAGTGACATTCATAATAGGAAGCCAGCCGGTGTGATGTATCTGTTGCAACTGCTTAGTGGATTCTTTTTTTTTGGAGACAGAGCCTCAAGCTGTCACCCTGGCTAGAGTGCTGTGGCATCACAGCTCACAGCAACCTCCAACTCCTGGGCTCAAGTTAGTCTCCTGCCTCCACCTCCCAAGTAGCTGGGACTACAGGTGCCCACCACAACGCCCGGCCATTTTTTGGTTGCAGCCGTCATTGTTGTTTGGCGGGCCCGGGTTGGATTTGAACCTGCCAGCTCAGGTGTACATGGCTGGCACCTTACCCTCTTGAGCCACAGGCGCCGAGCCTGCTTAGTGGATTCTTAAACATTTATAAAAAGTTCTGAGGGTGGCACCTGTGGCTCAAAGGAGTAGGGCGCTGGCCTCATATGCCGGAGGTGGCAGGTTTGAATCCAGCCCCAGCCAAAAACTGCAAAAACAACAACAAAAAAAGTTCTGAGAGCTCTTTGTCAATGGGGGAAATACTCATGGTATACTGTAAGCTGAAAAGACACCCCGGATGCTGAGGAGGCAGGCTGGGGTGGGGGACTGCCGATTTCCCTAACAGTCCATGATGCTGTCGAATTACTCTATCTGGTAGGAAACCCCAGCCAGCTGTGTACCCTAGGGCTTTTCCAGCCATTCCCAGGCTAAACTTGGAGCGCCTGTTCCATTTTTGAAAATGAAGAGTGACGTCTTCAGGCATGTTTCCTTTTTGAATGATCCCCTGGATTTCTGGAGGGGAAGAGAAGGACAAGTGTGAAACAGCCAGGGAGGCCCTTGGAGCTCCCAGGGAGGCAGAGGCTCCCCGGGGCAGGGATTTGGTCTATTTCAAGTCAAAAGCTTTATGACAGCTCAAACAGCATCACCCCTATCCTGGAGACTGAGGGAGGGATGTTTATTTTTTCTAAAAGATTTAAAGAGGTCTATATTTTATTGCAAAAGCAATATACGCTAATTGTTAAAAAAAAAAAAAAAAGTGGCTCAGTGCCTGTGGCTCAATGGGCTAAGGCGCCAGCCACGTACACCTGAGCTGGCGGGTTGGAATCCAGCCCGGGCCCGCCAAACAACAACGATGGCTGCAACAAAAAAAAAAGTACAGAATTGTACAAAATAAAGCTCCTGCCTGCCTCTTCCTCCTCCTCTTCAAAGAGAGCCCCCTTTGCTGTTGGTGCCCTTTCTTTCAGATATTTTCCGTTCAAGGGTCTCCAAACTATGCTTTTTTGAGCGGAGTCTCACTCTATTGCCCAGGTTAGAGTGCCATGGCATCATCACAGATCACAGCAACCTCAAACTCTTTGGCTCAAGCAATCCTCCTGCCCCAGCCTCCTGAGTAGCTGGGACTACTGGCACTTGCCACAACACCTGGCTAGTTTTTTCTAATTTTATTTTATTTTATTTTTTTAGAGACAGAGTCTCACTTTGTCACCCTCGGTAGAGTGCCATGGCTTCACATCTCACAGCAACCTCCAGCTCCTGGGCCTAGGCCATTCTCTTGTCTCAGCCTCTAAAGTAACTGGGACTATAGGCACCGCCACAACGCCCAGCTATTTTTTTGTTAAAGTTCGTCTGGGGCTGGGTTTGAACCTGCCACTCTTGGTATATGGGGCCGGCGCCCTACTCAATGAGCCACAGGCGCCACCCTAGTTTTTTCTAATTTTGATAGAGACAGGGTCTTGCTCTTGCTCAGGCTGGTCTCCAACTCCTGAGCTCAGGCAATTCTCCTGCCTTGGCCTCCCACAGTCCTCGGATTACATGCGTGAGCCACTGTGCTGGCTCCTTCATAATAGACATTTGTCTCGTCTTTACTTTGGGGTTGTCACCAGCATAGTTGTGTCCCATTGGGGCACAGGGTCAAGGAGAACTGTACCATGAATTCCTAGCATGGAATACCAGATCAAAAGGCAGACACCTGTCAAACGCCTAGAATACTGCTGCCCCAGGGAGGGGGTCCTAGAGGTGTGCCGGAGGCTGTGAAGGACCAAGAACCCTCCATCCATGACTCACAGGACTCTGTTTCCGTTTTGTTTCACAACAGCTTATGATTCTGGGAAATACCTACATGGGGTTTAGAAATGAGTCTGGTTCCAACTCACTTCTACTTTCTCCTCCTTGGCTTCCTCCTTTGTTACTTGAGGCCTTTAGAAGAGGGGACTCTCCTTAGCCTGGCGTCCAAAGCTCTTCCACACAGAAGCCTTTCTGGGGTTTGGGGGCCGGGGGCTGTGCCCCCCATTATGTTCCTGCCCAGACTGCCTCCTCTACTCACTTATCCATGTGGCAGGCCTCTATCAGGCACCGGAGATGCCTTGGTGGCCAACACACAGTGAGCTTTGCTCTCTGAGAGCTGACATCTGGCTGGGGAGACAGATGTGGGGTGACAGGCATGGTGTAGTTATTTAGGAGGGGGCAAGTGCATTGTAAAGAGGGGTGGTGTGGAGAGGGGGCAGGGGAATAGGATTTCAGTGGGGGGTTAGGGTGGCAGGTTGAGAGCGTGATGTTTAAGCCGATACTTGAAGGAAGGGGTGAGCCTTAGGAGAACTGGGATGACAGCGGTTCAGGCAGAAAGACAGCCAGTGCAAAGGCCCTGAGGCTGAAAGGTGCTAAAACACCAGGGAGGCTAGTGTGGCTGGAGCCGAGATTCAGGTATTTAGGAGAAATGGGGCACAGATCATAACAGGGCTCTGCCGCCTTTTAGTCTGTGGGGAAACCGAGTCAGAAGCTCACGTGGAGGCAGTTGGTGGTTTATATCATAAGCACACTTGCTTGGCTGGGACCATTTTCTCACCACTGCCAGTGCTGCGGCTTCTGCTAACAGCAACACTGTGACTCTGGAAACAAATGGGTAATAGCCCAGGGCTCACTCCTGGGCCTGTAGGCTTTGTTTCGGGTGGAAGGAGAGCCTAAAAGCAAGGAGCAACACAGTCACCTTAAGAACTGCATGCCAGGTGTGGGGCCTGTTGTTTCGGCTCATTGTCATAAACACAGGCAGGTGGCAGGACAGCTGAACAAATGGATGGTTCTAGAAGGGAGGTGCTGGTTCAAGTCCTGCTACTGGGGGACTTTCAAAGCCATGTCCCCTCTACTTCTTGGGCCATTGTCTCAAGTGAATGGCTCCCTGATGGCTCCCCTCCCGCAGCCCTGGTCGGACCCTCTGGAGGAGGCTTCCTGAGAACCCCCCCCACACACACACACACAGCTCCCACCCACATCCTCCTCTCCAGTCTTAGAGGAGAATCCCTCCTGGGGCCACGTCAGGCAGCTGGTGGCAGGTGCCCCAGAGCTGATGGACAAACTCTAGTTTTAGGTTCAGATTTCAGGAAACACAGAAGCAGCCCAGTCATGGAGAATGTAGAGGGCACCTCCGACAAGGAAGTCTTTTCAAAAGCTGGGCAGGGAGGTGGCTCCTTGGCTTGTTTCATCCGTGGCAGAAAAAGAGAAAACAGGCCCCAGAGAGGGCGGGACCTGGGTGAGTGCTCTGGGAACAGGGAGGGGCTCGCGCCAAGACCAAGAACGCTGGGGTCTTGTCCCAACTCTGACCCTGACTGTGGGGCCTTCTGCCCCTCAGCCCCTTTCTGGGCCTCCACTATAAAAAAAGAGGCTGGATCTGGGGGGAAGTTGGCAGACTGTTCCCTTCCAAACTGGGGAGGGCAGGAGCTTGCTTCAACTCAAGCAGAACTGCTTATTTCTTTCTTTTTTTTTTTTTTGTAGAGACAGAGTCTCACTTTATCACCCTCGGTAGAGTCCCGTGGCATCACACAGCTCACAGCAACCTCCAACTCCTGGGCTTAGGCCATTCTCTTGCCTCAGCCTCCCGAGCAGCTGGGACCACAGGCGCCCGCCACAACACCCGGCTATTTTTCTTTTCTGCAGTTTGGCTGAGGTGGGGTTTGAACCCACCACCTTCGGTATATGGGGCCAGCACCCTACTCGATGAGCCACAGGCACCACCCAGAACTGCTTATTTCTGTGGTACGGATTTGTAGGAGGCTGGGTTGGAGGTAAATGTTCCAAGGTTCAGTGGCCTGAAAGTCACACGTCTGGGCAATCCAGAAAGCTCAAAGCTCCAAAGAGGTCTCCATAAGTTAGAGGGTCAGAATGGACTTGGAGTCAGACAGCCTGGGTTCAGGTCCTACTGCTGCCGTGTATGTGGGTCATTAGAAAAGTTTTGAGGGCCGTATGCAGTGGCTCACGCTTGTAATCCTAGAACTTTGGGAGGCCAAGGTGGGTGGATTGCTTGAGCTCAGGAGTTCAAGACCAGTCTGAGCAAGAGTGAGACTCCATCTCTATTAAAAATAGAAAAACTAGCTGGCATTGTGGTGGGTACCTGTAGTCCCAGCTCCTCAGGAGGCTGAGGCAAGGGGATCAATTGAGCCCAAGAGTTTGAGGTTTCTATGAGTTATGATGCCACGCACTCTATCCAGGGCAATAGAGTGAGATTCTGTCTCTCCCGCCATCCCTCCAAAAGAAGAAAAGTTAAGAAAAAGAAAAAGAAAAAAAGTTTTGGCAGCATCTGTGGCTCAGTGGGTAGGGTGCCAGGCCCATATACCGAGGGTGGTGGGTTCAAACCTGGCCCGGCCAAACTGCAACAACAACAAAAAATAGCCAGGCGTTGTAGCGGGCACCTGTAGTCCCAGCTGCTCAGGAGGCAGAGGCAAGAGAATCGCCTAAGCCCAGGAGTTGGAGGTTGCTGTGAGCTGTGACGCCATAGCACTCTACTGAGGGCAATAAAGTGAGACTCTGTTTCTTAAAAAAAAAAATGTTTTGAGATACACAAAAATCAAGAACTGTAAAAATCCACATAGATAGAAATGAAAGCTCTCCTAGCAACACTGATAAGCCTGGCAAGTTAAAATTTGCATGGATGAATCAGAAAAGATGCTGTTGGATTTCTTAGAAGTGAAATAATGGACTGTAACAGTCTGTCTCAAAACTTCCATGGCAATCCACGCACTGGCTGTGTGAGATTTGACAACATGCTTAACCTCTCTGGGTCTTGATTGCTAAATGTGCGAAGTGGAGATGATATTTTCCTCGTAGGGAGAGCGGAGTCTGGTGGATATGTGACTGTGACTGGTTGTTAGATAAATATGATCCTGTGACTCATGCTCTTCCCACCCCTTCCCGCCCCCATCTGCTACCCCTCTGCCATTGGATAGTAGAGAAGATCTCAGAGAATGAAACTTTCCTGTGTCCAGAGTCTACAAGGTTCAGGAAGAGTCAGCGGATGGTTCCAAAGTCACAGGGTACTCGTTGACTATTATTTTTCTCATCCCAACTAGAATCTAAACTCCAAAGGAGTTGATATGTTATCTTGTTACCCCCGTCCTAGCCCTGACACAGTGCCTGGTATCTAGAACACCTCGGCTGAGGGTGTGTAAAAGCTGTATACAACTTCAAGAATCAGCTGAACTTGGTTCAGTCCCTCCCTCACGTCACCTTCTTGCTGTGTGATGAGACTTGGGGCATGTTACTTAACCTCTTTGGGCCTCAGTTTCCTGAGCAGATGTATTGTAAGGAGGAAATGAGACAGAGTATGTAAACATACTTTCATATTCCAGGACTCAGAACTGAGTGGGGCGGTGGCATGGTGGCTCATGCCTGTAATCCTAGCAGTCTGGGAGCCTGAGGGGCAGGTGGACTGCTTGAACTTGGGAGTTCAAGACCGGCCTGAGGAAGAGTGAGACCATGTCTCTACTGAAAATAGACAAAATTAGCTAGGTGTTGTGGTAGGTACCTGTAGTCCCAGTTACTTGGTAGACTGAGGCAAGAGGATAGCTTGAGCCCAGAAATTTGAGGCTGCTGGGGGCTGCGAGGCCATGGCACTCCAGCCCGGGGCAACAAAGTGAGATCTGTCAGAAATAAAAAGAACTTAGTGAGGACCTCCCTGTGTTTCTCCCCACTGTCCTTCTGCGCCTTGGTCTGTTCCTCCCGCCCCCCATCTTCCTCCTCCGCCTTCACCTTGAGTGGGGGCTCACTCTGCATTCTTAGCCAGTTGCTGTGACTGGGGTATACTTTGTTAAATAGAAGCACAGCATGCAGCATGACCTCTGCGGCCTGGAGGAAGACACCTGTGTGTCATTTTTAAGGGGGTCAGGCCTCCCATCCTGAGAACATATTTTCCCTGTGATTTATGGGGCTCCTTCCCCAGAGCAGGTTACTGGGGGCTCCCTCTGGGCAGGCTGGGGAAGGCTCCTCTTGCCATCTGGCTGGGCCACTTCTCTTGGGCCTGGTGGAGATGAAGACCCAGCAAGTCCAGGGGAAGGGCCAACCTGGTAATTACAGGGTCCAGGAAACTCACCTGGGCCTCTACCTGGGCCACTCAGCCCCAGGTGCCAACGCACAGACAGTGACCAGGGACTGCCTGCTGACTGAGATCCCACCCTGGCCAGGAGCAGTTTGCATGGACACATAGAAGAGCGTGGCCAGTTAACTGTGAACTTGAAACAAACAATAGAGTTTCATTAGTGTAGGTGTGTCTCTTGCAGTGTTAGGGACGTATGTAAGTCTGTAGTGTTTGGGACATGCTTATACTAAATAATCATTTGCTATTCATCCAGAATTTGAATTTAAGTAGGCAGCCTGTATATTTTTCAAGCAACTGTGCCCTGGGTCCATGAACTTTGCCTCTGAACTCATCCCGTTTCAGCTCCATCTGGGCAGCAACAGAAACAAAAGCTTCAGCTAACGTCAAGGCCAGGGAGAGGATGGTAACCCAGAATCTGGGCATGGGGCTGGGGGTGCCACCCCGGGAAAGCCTCATGTCCTCCTGGTCTCAGTTTCCCCAGATGCCATCTGCATAGCTCAGCTGTAAAGATTTTTTCCAAGGGTGAAGCATGTGATGTCTGTAAGAAGTGTGTTTTGGAAATGGAAAGGTGTTATGGAAACATGAGGCACCAAAATTTGTTGTTAATGGGTGACACAGACTAGTCAGTGGGAGCTGTTTCTGGCAACTGGGTTTCTTTTTTAGAAAATTAGTTTTTTTAAAAAAAATAAACAACATGTGTTCGTCCTTGAAACATTAGAAAAAGGAGAGTAGCAAAGGTGAAAAAAATCTCCAATTCCAGGGCGGCTCCTGTGGCTCAGCGAGCAGGGCGCCGGCCCCATATACCGAAGGTGGCGGGTTCAAGCCCGGCCTCGGCCGAACTGCAAAACAAAAAAAGTAGCCAGGCGCTGTGGCAGGTGCCTGTAGTCCAAGCTACTAGGGAGGTTGAGGCAAGAGAATCGCTTAAGCCCAAGAGCTGGAGGTTGCTGTGAGCAGTGTGACGCCACGGGACTCTACCCAGGGCGATAAAGTGAGACTCTGTCTCTACAAAAAAAAAAAAAAATCTCCAATTCCATCACTCAACTATTTATATAATTATATGTACTTGAAAAAATTTGAAAAATTTCATTCTTGGCTCGGCGCCTGTGGCTCAACAGGCTAAGGCGACAGCCACGTACACCTGAGCTGGCGGGTTTGAATCCATCCCCGGCCCACCAAACAATCATGACGGCTGCAACAAAAAAAGGGCCGGGCGATGTGGCGGGCGCCTGTAGTCCCAGCTACTTGGGAGGCAGAGGCAGGAGACTCACTTGAGCCCAGGAATTGGAGGTTGCTGTGAGCTGTGATGTCACACCAATCTATCCAGGGTGACGGCTTGAGGCTCTGTCTAAAAAAAAAAAAAGAACCCCAGGGAGAAATAAATAGCTACCAGTTTCACTTTTAGCATTCACAGGCTGCTAGAAACTTGAAAGCCAAAACTGGAGCCCACCATAGCAAGTGTAGATTAAT